>PVIH01006828.1:0-23759 GCA_004025045.1 Sigmodon hispidus
GAAACAACCTAGATGTCCCTCAACTGAAGAATGGATTAACAAACTGTGGTACATCTACACAATGGAATACTACTCAGCAGTAAGAAAAAATGATATCCTAAAATTCGCAGGCAAATGGATGGATTTGGAGAATATCCTCCTGAGCGAGGTATCACAAACTCAGAAAGATAAGCAGGGGATGTACTCACTCATTAGTGGTTTCTAAACAAACTAACAAGAAAAATGCCAAGCATGCCCAAGCTGCAAACCACAACCACTAAACAGCTTGCGATCAGAAACACCCTGGACTGACCCTTTGGATCCCACTCCACCTATAGGAACACCTGACTCACTCTTGAGGGAAGGGGGACAAAACTGGATTTGCCAGGAGTGAAGACTGAACTAAGCATTATTGTGTCAGTGGGACCATGGGACTGTCTGCAACCTGCCCAGGGAGGGGATGGGGAGTTGTGGAGAAGAAAAAAATGACCTGATGTGGGGGGAGGGGGAAAGGACCTTGAATGGGGATATACAGGGATAGAAAAAAAAAATCCAGAGGGAAAGCTGAACACAAAGTAATTTTATGTGTAGCAAATTATTTGCATTATCACCCTTGATAAGTCATGCTTATGATTTTTATTTTCTTTATAGTTATTGTTAACTTATCAGCATTTTAAATTCAATTTACTGTGTTTCTTGATAAATACAAAATAAAAAAAAAGAACTTGACCATAATTCTAAATTTTCTTGACCAGATAAGATTATCTGTGCCCCAAATCAGCGGGAAGTAGTCTGGAGAACTACACCCACATTCCCCCCAAAATGGATTTTGGATGTTTGTCTTTGTTTAGAATGTTGGTTACAAGTTGTTATGAATAATGATTAGGAAAAAAGCTGATTAACAAAGCAAAACAGAGAAAAAACAAAGGAGTTTAGATTGGGTGTTCTTGTTTTAAAAAGAACAAAGGGGAAATGTAGGTTAATGATCTTTTATACTGTAAAGACTTGTTACTCATATTGGTTTAATAAAACATTGATTGGCCAGTTCCTATGCAGGAAATAGAGGTGTGGCAACCAGAATAGAAGAATTCTGAGAAGAGGAAAGGCAGAGAATGAGATTCTAACCAGAGGAAGAGGAAGATGAGAATGCTACACTTAGAAAAGGTACTGAGAGCCATTTGGCTAAACATAGACAAAAAATTACACGTTAACTTAAGGGCAAGAGCTAGATAGTAATAAGCTTGAACTACTGGCCCATCAGTTAATATAATATTAAGCCTCCGAGTCAATTATTTTATAAATGGCTGCAGGATCTTGAGTGGGAAAGATTTGTTCAGATCACAGGACCTAGTGGGACAGAAAAACTTCCTGTGATATAGCTCTGTGTATTTATTTGCCGTGTCTTTTCCCACAGACTTTAGGCTTCAGGTAGCACCACACAGAAACAGAAGTGATTACAAGGACTGTAGCCTTCCTGCCTCACCAGAAATCCCAGCTCCTGGAGTCATAGAGAAGTTGCCTTGCCTGGGAGAGCTATTAAAAGGAACATATCCACAATGCTCCTCTTCACAATCACTGTAAGTCATATAGGAGCCAGTTTTAGGCAGGACTGAGGAGGTAATTCTGGAGATAGAGGCAGAACTAGAGTATAGAAAGAATAGATGTATGGGTCTTTTTGTTCTCTTTCTTTCTTACCTACTATTGTGCTGCACAGTCAATCAAATATGGCTGGCTGATGCTTGATGGATTGTTTTCATTGTGCCTGAGATTTTTGTTTTGAATGAGTAGAATAGAGGCATTCTAGATAACTGTGTTATTTTTCTTAGCCACACAGACCTGTGAAGGGCCAGAGAACTTCCATCATAACTCCAGGCTATGAGACATAAAGACAGCAAGCTTGTTCCCACTTTTGGAGTAATTTTTCTTTGTTAATGTAATCTTGGACTTTTCTGATACCATGTTAAGCTAACTGGTTTAAACCCTTTTTAGGAGGCAGGAAGAGGCTGTGAGACATCTGAGCTGTTTAGAACTCTGTGATCTGAGATTTCACGGCTCACAATAAGCTTGGGGCAGTCTTCACAGCTAGTGTCTACTAAAGATGCTGTATCTTGTTAGTTATAATCATTTTGAAGTATGGTTTTTAGAGTGCTGCATTCTAATCATACTAACGTCTAGTGAATTTGAAGAATCAAGAGAGAGAGAGAGAAAGAGAGAGAGAGAGAGAGAGAGAGAGAGAGAGAGAGAGAGAGAGAGAGAGAGAGAGAGAGAACACCAGCCTAGTTCAGTGATCCCAAGACATGGTTGCCCCACAAAATTCTCGCTCAACTGCAGTATGTATTCAGGACATTTGTCAAGTCTAAAGCTGGTTAGAACAGCTTCTTCCAAGTTGATGGTGGCCTTCATCTCTCTGTGTCAGTTCATCACTGTAACTGAGTCATGCTTCTAGCATGGACTTGTCACTCTTTTTGGCTACCAAAAGGACTTGCATAACTGAGCTATAGAGTCAACATGCTGCTGTCAAGCAAGTGTCATTAATCATTATACATTTATTGGATCAGCATCAAAAGTGAGACCTCACTGATAAGACAGGGACATTGTATAGTAATAGAAGCAAGGAAGGAAGGAAATCAAAGCATGCATTATAGCAGCATGGGAAGAGGCAGTTCTCAGCCTGGGAAGTCAGTGGCAAAGTGGGACCAGTAGAGAATATGGACCAGATGTTGCTTCTATCTTTTCAACATCCGAACTCAGCTTCAGAGCAGACAGGGTAGATTTCTATCTGAGATCTTAAGTGTTCTGGAATTCCCTGTCTACAGTGAACAAAGACCCCATAGACAGAAGCACTGACTCAGGTACAGCAAATTTAAGAGCCATGGCAGAGACAGGGGCCTCAGGGACAACAGAGTAAAGCAGACAGGTTGTAGAGAAATCAAAGGCAAAACTTTCCTCAATCCTCTCTTTCAGGGACAGCATTGATTCTAAAATTTGCAGAATGAATAATGACTTTTTTAGCAGATCATGGGACAGAGGAAGTTTAGAGATCTCTAGAGAAGCAGACCACACAAGATAGTTTGTTACCTATCTGCTAATCTCAAAATACTGTCTCCCAGGAAGAGGCTGAATCCAGTACAGCAGCTGCTTAGCTGCATGAACAATAATACTGTGTTCCATCCCCAGCACTGGGGTACTATGGAGGGAAGATGCTGGGCCCACTACAACAGTTTTCTAAACCTTGCTACTTGACCTTGGGAAGCCCCAGGGGGAAGATTGTCCCAGCTTGCTTGGAGGTGTGCTCATCCAGGTATATGGGTGCCCTGAGCTTCAACATTTCCCTTCTCTGATCCCTCATACTAGGTCTGCTCCAGCTCATTTCTAGTCCAGCTTGTTCAGGTCCATCTGGAAGCTCCCACCAACCAGCACTAAGTGAAGACAGCACTGTATTGACTTCTTTACTTCAAGCCCCACAGGAGTGGCTGTTTTCTTAGCTATTTCTATAAGGGAATTAATGGTCTACAAGGAAGATGCTGCACAGACTCTGGCTGCTGCACATCATAACCACATGGTGAGGCACCTGTCTTATGCAATATGGTAAAGTCATTTGGGGAGACATTGAAACATAGTAAAAAAAATCAAGAAAGACACTGAAAATCCCCAACTCTAGGCACATTCAGGCACCTCATCTATCCATGTTCTTGGGGTTTGTTCCCTTGAGCATGTCTTAGTACTTTCTGGCCTCTTTTGAGTGTGAAAAGGGCTCCTCTTGGGAAGTCCTACTGCACACTCTTAGCAGCATGAGGACCCTAGCGAGCATTCGGGCACTAAGGAAAACTCCCTGTGCAGAACTGCGCTCCAGCACAGATTGTCTGTGGGAGGAGATGTTCTCTCTGTGTCTGCTCAAAAGGTTGCTTCCGAGTTCAGTGTTCCAAGACAGGGAAATGAATGGGGATTGTCTGAACCACCCTTTAGCTTAGACAAATAAATTAGCTAGATCAAGGATTTGAAAGGAATCCTTTTGCTCTTTTTATTCTTTAGATTTATGAGTTAGTTTGAGGCCAGTCAACTCTGTGTATGGAGAGGGGAGTACATGGAAGTGCCTATAGAGTCTCCAAGGGATTCATGGTCACAGGTCATTCTCAGCTACCTTGACTAGGGTGCTAGGAACCATATTTGAGTTCTCTAGCTGTGCAGTAATGGCTCTGAACCTCTGAGCCATCTCTCTTCAGCCTGTATCCTCTGTTTTGAGGACAGCCTTTTCTTTACTTTTCTTTGTATTTTCTATCATCACTAAACCTTTATGTTATTAACTCACTGGATAGCCACAACTTTTACTATGGAGTGTAAAGTATACACTGATGGAGATTTGGTTATAGGAAGGTCACATAGTCCAGCAGTGTAGTAGCTGGGATTTAAGATGGATCCCAAGGCTTGTACATTGACTCAAAAATAAAACCACAACCAACGATGCACACAACAAATATATGACTTTGATTCACAGAACATTTGAAGCCAGGATATATTAGGGTAGGAGTGGCCAGAAAGTGAATTCTGGGCTTGACAGCATCATTACATCCTTTGGGATCTGGTCACAAATTTAAATCCTATCCTCTACCTCTCACCTACTAAGTCCATTTGGGGATGTAGGGAAGAGAAAGATCAGAACAAGAGAACAGCCAACTTGGAAGATGAAGGAAAAAGACATAGCTAAGGCATGCAGGTTATTTCTAGAAGTGAGATAGTGAGGAAACAGTCCTTACATTCCAGAGGAACGTTGCTCTGCTGACCCCTTGATTCTAGCCCTGCTTTGGATTTCTGACATCCCAAACTATAAGATAAATCATTCTTATTGTTTTCAGTCACCAAGCTTGTGATAACTTGTTATAGCAGCAATGGGAAACTAATCCATACTTCATATTCCAAGGTGTGTTATTCTTCAACAAATGAAAACCTCAGTAAGCTTTTAATTACTTTCTCATTTTTTCCTCCCCAAACATGTTCTACTTTTGAATCCTATTTGTATTTTGTTTTTGTGCATATGTGTTTGTCCTAAGAATTTGTATAATATCGTGTGTCTTCCTCAATTGCCCTTCAGCTGTTTTGAGACAGAACCTGGATCTCACTGATTAGGTTAGGCTGAATGGGTAGTGGACTCTAGAAATCTGCCTGTCTCCATTTCCCCCATGCCATTGTTGAGATTACAGTTCTATATCATCATGCCCAACTTTTTAAGTGAGTCCCCAGGGATGTGAATTCAGGTCTTCATGTTTGCATGAGAAACATTTTACAGATTGAAGCATCTAGCCAGTGTCTTATCCTGTGTGTAAAAATTCCAGAACAGAATCTGTTTCCGAGAAACATTTTACAGATTGAAGCATCTAGCCAGTGTCTTATCCTGTGTGTAAAAATTCCAGAACAGAATCCGTTTCCTAAGTCTCCTCCCTTGCCTCTACTCTCTGATCTCTGTCTTCTGGAACGCCCACTCAGTGATCAGCATTCCTCTTCAGTTTTTCTTGGAATATTGCTTGCCAGCCTTGAGACTCTCATGATGCCTCATGCCTCTTCATACTACCCTGGAAGAGGTTGCGTTTTCTCTCACTGTTACCACCTCCAGAATGTTTATTTCTTTTCAGTGGTCCTCCCTGCTAGAAGCTCATGGAACTTTGCCACTCCCCATCACACTTTCTAAAGTTCAGTATCCTTTCAATCCTATTTACCACTGCTTTTCTGATGATGATCGAAGACCCCGCTAATGATGAATTCATCCTCTCTATTGAGAGTTTTCAACTCTCCATCCTCTTCTTTCCCTATGGCCATAAGCTGCTTCTTTTCATCTCCAGGTACCAACTCTCCCCCCTCCAAAAATGTCTAATTTTTAAGTCTCTATTCTCTCACTGCCCCACCTAGGCAGAATCCCCAGTTATACCATTCTTGATCTTGTGAGATTTCCAAACTCCATCCTTATCCTTAACCACCTAGCTACATGCCCATGGCTCATTACTTCAATCACTTCTATGAGAGTGAAAAACAAGACAAAGACAACTTTCCTGGTGTGCCTTTGCTATATAACACAGGGTATTTCTATGACCCTCCAAAAGGTGGGTGTTTCCTTTGAAAAACAATAATCTGTTCTTCAACAAGCATTAATAATGTGTAAGGATTCCTGGCATTTTACAAAGCTGGCCCAACTCTGGCCCAGGTAGGATGCACCTTGTACTAGGGCACGCCCCTGGGCGTGGCTGCGAAAACCCTGCAGCACTGCTTATGGAAGCACCTCTCTGGACCATGGCTGGACCCGGAAGCACCTCCCTGGACCCAGAAGCACCTCCCTCGACCCATGATGCATACCATGAAGCATCTCCCTAGACCCATGACACATACCCGTGCATGCCCCTTCCCTTAAAAGCGACTGCAAGCATGTGCTCTGGTCCTTTTTTCTTCTCTGTCCCTTGACTTCTTTCTTGCTCTTCGGTTTCTCTACCCGCCTAGGACTTTTCTCTTAAATAAACATCATGTGTGGTCTTGTTAGTGTGTGCTTGCTTTTACGTGCAGAACTAACACAATGTATCCTCTCATTAAACGTCATGTTGGCACTACCTAGAGAGTCCTTTCAAATTCTCACAGATCAAGGACACAGCCTCATAGGATGAACCCTTATTCCATATACCAGTCCTAAATCCAGGTAGTCAATTGTAGAGCGGAGATTCCCATTGTCCCTACCTCAGGCTGAGTTAGTGGCTAGAGAGCTTTCTGTATTGATTTATTGTGAAAGATAACAATGGAAGATGTAGGGAATAAGATGGGTGACAAGGAGCACAGAGGACAACACACATGTCCTCTCTGTATTGATCCCCTCTGGGAATTTCTGTGTGCTCAGCTGTCTAGAATTCTGTAAACTCTGTCCTTTTGGAGTTGTATAAATCTTTGTTATATATACATAATTGCTTAAGTGATTAGCTACTGGTGATTGACATAGCTTCTTTTTTTCCCATAAAAATTGGAGCTGAGAAGTCTCAGGCCTCAAAGTCTAACTTGATTTCCTGGTGACTTACCCCCATCCTGAAGCTACTTGAAGATATCCATCCATCATTCAACATATTAGCATCCAACAGCACCAGTGTGGAGAGTGCAAGTATCCTAAGGTCTGCATGCAAAGAATCAGAATGAAGATCTAATCCGACATTACAATTTGGCGACTTCCTTCAATGTATATTTGTCTCTCAAAGCCACGTCCAGTCCCATAGGTGCCTGGTGACCCAAACCTTGTGGATACCACCCGCCTGCTTCCTCCACTATCTGCATTCAAACATCTGAACCTCATGGTATTAGGTAGAAAATCACACCACAGATTTAAAGGATGGCTTGGAAAAATAAAATCGCAGCCCAGATCCTCATTTGTGCTGGCACACCTGTCACCTTCTGTGGGAAACCTCTTTCCTCACACTCTGATGTGACAGTTCCAGGGCTTCCTTCTGCCTCACACCCTCCCCATTCTCTCTTCTCCCAAGTACTCAGCTGATGATGTCTTCTCTTGCTTGCTGAGGGATGTAAACCATAAAAATGAAGGTCCCTTCCCTTCCACTGCAGATTCCCAGCCTCCTTCATTTTATCCATGTTCCACTCCTTCCCTTACTATCAGTGGGAGGATTCCACCACTAGCCCACTCTTAGTCTTTTCCTACCATAGAGTGTTATGCCCCTTTGCTTGTCTAAAAACTTTGTGTCTTTCTCCTTCTTTTCTCTCACTTACAGAATTTTCTAGATAGAAAACTGTATCTTCAAATGCTTATATTACCACGTAAAGAAAAAGCTAAACCTGACGACCTAAATTTGGACTTTCAGAATTCAGATATTGACTAGGGGAAGAGGCTGTTGCTTGGTGGTGGATCATGTGTCTAGGACCTTGGTTTTAGTCTCAGAATCACAAATGGGGGGTAGAGTGGACCCCAAGAGAAAGGAAGCATGAAGAGACAATTGAGCAAGAAGAAAACAAAATAAGAAACAATCTACAAAAGCAAAAGTTAGAGGAGTTTTGTTGTGAAGGGGTTAATCTCTTCCTCTTTTACAACTGCATATAGGTTTCAGTTCTCTGAGAAGGGCAAACAGGTGGCCTTTCCAACAAAGGGCTGTTCATCTACAAGGCCCTTACATTCTGGGCCCAGGGAAAGTACAAGAGAGGGCCTAAGTCAGCCTCACAATATCTCAAGGACAAATCCAACATCTCCCTCCTGAATCATGTCCAAGCTTGAGCAGATGTGTCCAAAAATAATAAGACTAAACCTCAGCCAATTAAAATATACTAATTTAACTGCTGCTTGCTTAACCAATTATGTAGCTGACCCTGCAACTCCCCTTAGTTGTCCTTAAAGGGAACCTGCACATCCTTCTTGGGGTCATCGCTATTTGCATAGGTGAAGGACCCTGCATGCATGCTGGTATAACAAACACTCTTTGTTCTTACAAACTATTTGAGTTTGGGCTCTTCCTTCCATGTTTCCTCAGACCCTACAGTTGTTGTTTAGATTGTTTGTTTGTTTTAAAATAAGATCTTGATATGAAGATCTAGTTGGTCTCAAACTTGCATGGATCCTCCTGCTTCTGACTCCTAAGTGATGCAATTTTTGAAAATGTTGGTTCTTTGAAAGGATCAGGAATCAGGTGTGTAATAAGGCTGATTCAGAAAAGAGAGAGAGAGAGAGAGAAAGAGAGAGAGAATTATTAATTTTCAGTGTCAGCAATGATGAATAGAAAAATGATCAATATGGGATGCAGATTTATGCTAACAGCCAAAAGCACCACTGAGATTGACTTTAACATGGCCAATTTAAAAATGCAAATAAAACTGACAGTCTTTGAAAAACTCAACTTTTTAAAAAGGGCACAAGAATAGTCTTGAACCTCCTACCTCACAAATTAAATTTGTTCTCTATTTTTTTCTCTTCCCTTCTCTTTTAAATTTTAAGAAAGAAAAATTGCTAAGTTAACATGAGCTACTTGAAAGGATAGAAAACCAGGCTGTGTCAGACAGAGGTGATATGCTGGCTTAGTAACATTGGCTTCCCCACTTAGCCAAAGACACATAAGGCACACACTTTGTGATTCTGTTGTGGAATATTATTTTAAGAGGTGTTACAATTGTTTATACTTTGGAATATTTGTTTAATGTGTTGTATTCTTTTATGTTTCCTTTGTTTAACTCTATAAAGCTGTAGCACTTTGCCTGCCTAAAACACCTGATTGGTCAGTCTAATAAAGAACTGAATAGCCAATAGCTAGGCAGAGAGGGATAGCTAGGGCTGCCAGGCAGAAAGAATAAATAGGAGAAAAAGAAAAGGGAGGATCCAGAGAAGGAAGAAAGAAAGAGAAAAGTGGAAGAGGAGCATGCCAGGGGTCAGCCTCCCAGCCACACAGCCACAACAGAGTAAAGTTTAAAAGCAAAACAAAAACATACAGAATAGAGAAAGGTAAAAGCCCAGAGGCAAAAGAAAGACAGGACGATTTAAGGAAAGCTGAGAAACAAGCCAAGCTAAGGCCAGAAATGCACAAGAAAGAATAAGTCTCTATGTAGTTATTTGAGACCTGAGTGGTGGGTCCTTTTAAATGAAAATCTCAAATAAACAAAACAAAACAAAAGAATGTATTATTGCATACTTTTTAAAAAGTTTGAAAAGATCCCAACAAATCTTTTGGAGTAGAAGAAGTGAGTTACAGGGATGCTAAGGTAGCACATGTATGTTTTGAATTACAACATGCACAAATTTAAGAAATAGTAAAAAACATGGAGAGCAGGTGGAGGGGGAGAGAAAAAGAGTAAGAAGGTTCCTGTGTCTGCTGAAGTTGGGTGTTGGATGTGGGGCTTGTATTGCCCTACTCTGTTTTCTGTGGGTTTTAAAGATGGGGGGACATACATAGAGTTTGATTCATGACATGAGCTACTAAATTTCTGTCTGTCTTACATCATATTCATTTACACAGTTCAGGTCTGAACAAAATAGAGGATGATTGTGTTTCCTTTTAGTCTCATGCCTCAGATAACTGAAGCCAGAGCTAATGCACATTTTGGAGCCAGTTGCTGATCACATTATACTGTAAGCAACTTTGCAGTTTTATAGTCTTTGTGATCATCACTTTTAATGGCTACCCTCTGGCTTCTTAATACCGAAACTCAAGTTTTATCTCATTATCTTACCTACATTAAATGTTAGTGCTACTTGAAGTGATATAACTGGAATGCACCCCATAGGTATTCCCATTTAATTATTTACGCTCACCTTGTTGTGGGGAGAATTTGAGGCAGCCTGAAAAGACACATCAAATGCAACTAGATAGAACACACTTAAAGCTCAATACTAAAAGAAAGAAAAATGAAGCTAAGGACAGGGTTGAATCAAGGATCTTTAAGGCAGGAAAAAAATATCTTAGTAAGACTCACAGACAGAACATTTAACTTTCAATGACGATATTTAGTAGGTGCTTTGGTTGGGGTGGGGTAATGTCAAGTGTCAGCCACAGAGTAGACCAGCAGGTGGCCAAATACAGTTGCCTCTTAGAAGAAAAATAGTTATTTTTCCCACAGTCCAGCCAGTTTACGAGATGCCTACAAAACGGATACTTTTACTTGAAAAATGTTGCTTACCTTAGAGACAGTACTGCAGAGCTTTCCATCTTTGAACAGAGCTGACAGAAAAGAGGACTTGCCTATAGCTTCACCCACACCCCACTAAGTCTTGAGAAAATGACTCCCGCTTTGTGATTCTGCATCTCATTCTTTATAACGTGGAGGGCAGGAAACAGGTTTATTACTGTGTGGCTTACTACTTGCTATAGGTAAATACATTTAAGCATATTTATTGAGAGCACTTAGTGCTTTAGGAGGTCTAGCAACTAAGTGTCTGCCCTGCACCTGTCATTCTTGATTGTAGTGGGAGGAGAGAAAGGGGGAAAAAAGTGTCATTTCAGATAGAAACAATCAAGAAAACAGTGTGTTTAGGCAGCCATAACTTCTGAGACATCTGGGACATTCCAAGAATTCTTGCAGCAATTTTCTTTTTCTTCTGGATCCGACCATCTTTCCATGCTCTCCTCTCTTACATTCCTAACTCTTAAACAGTTGTGTTGTGGATATATCTGTTGGGGCTTGGTACCACCATGTCAATTGTTCTCTGTTTTTTGATCAGTTATGATTGTCTGTAATGGTCTCCATCTGTTGCAAAGAGAAGTTTCCTTGTGGAGGGTGAGGATTGCAATTATATGTGGGTATAAGAATAAATATTTAGAAAGCAGTTACGGATCATTGTGGTTGTAGGTTCTCCTCCAAGACCCATGACTTCACCTGCCCTGGGTAGCTGACTAGATTTCCAGTGGTAGGTATGATTTCCCCCTCATTGATTGTACCTTAAGTCCAATGAGAGTACTATTTGTTACTAGCCAGGTATGCTTGCCAATATTGCAACCTTATGGATACCATGTTATTTTAATTTTGGTTGTGGTTCATAGACATTATATCTGGGTAGCACTGTTGATTACTTCCATCCTTTGGAAGCTTGCATGGCACATTCTGACACCATGAAAGCTACTCCTCAAGAAATAATCTTTCCATGAGATAAGCCTCCCCCCTCTCAGTTGGTTATCAATTACTGAGTGCTGAGTCCTAAAATTTTAATATATGTGTGTACATATGAACATACATATATAATAGAATTTATATGTGTATATATGTATACAAATATATGTAGAATTATATGAAATGAACAAATTGTATCTATAAATTTAGAAGTAAGCACAACAAAATTTTTTTTTTAAAAAAAGGAGACTCTGAATTTGAAAGAGTAGGAGGATGGGAATATGGGAGAAGTATGTGGGAGAGGTTTGAGGTAGGAAAGGGAAGGGAAAAAAATGAAGCAATGTTATTTTAAATCTAAAATTTTATTACAAAGAAAATAGTGTATGTTCTGGGACCGAAGTAAATGGTGTGTGTAAGCACGCATTGTTAAAGACTCGCTGTTTCATGAGACAAGACAGATGCACAAAGACAATACCATATGATCCCACTCATTCGGGAATCAAAGAGATGACGCTCTGGAAGAAGTGGAGAGTAGAATGGTAATGACTAGAATTTGGGAATACTGGGGAGGACAGAGAGTGTAAGTTAGAGATGCCTATAGTCCAAATAAGATTGGGTGTCATTGAGCAGGTGACTGGAAGCCAGGAATAGTGGGGAGCTGACAAAGTACAAGTTAGAGATTCTTATAGTCTGAATAAGCTGAGCGTCAGTCAGCAGGTGGCTAGAGTCACCGACAGTGCAATGAGGACAGAGCCCACCCAGCATCGTGGGGCACTCCTTTAAGTCCAGCATTGACAAAATAGAGGCAGGCAGAGTTCTGTGAACTGAATTCAGCCTGGTCTATATAGTGAGTTCCAGGACAGCCAGCACTACATAACGAGGAAAATACCAGAGGGCAGGATAATTGAATATTCTCAGAATGAAGAAATGATATTTTTTTGAAGTGATGGTGTTGATAAGTTAATTTGATCTTTACTCATTGTTTACATGTATGAAATGTCACACTACTTCCACAAATGTATCCAACTATTTGCCAATGAGAAGGAAGATAATGATGTATTAATCATGGAATGTATCTCCGGAAAGATTGTTTTAAAAGGAATCTGAGACACAGACAGAAGCATGTTAGAGATGAGCCTTCTGAGCAAAGAGAACACATATGTCAAGAAGCAGGAGAGGGTACAGTGGCTGGAACAGTGAGGATGGGGTGTAAAGAAGCAGGTGGACACGGGGCTCCTGGTGCCAGGCAATCCCTCCTGATTCTGATAGGCAGCGTGAGAACACAGCCTGTGATAAGCACCAAGAGCTAGCATCAGGCGTCTGTAGCTCACACAGGCTTTCAGTGATGTCTAAACTACCTCAAAAGTAGATATGGCAGCAGGGCCTACAACCACTCTACCTCTTTTGGATCTCCCTCCAGCTTTTCCTGAGCTAGCCACATGTTTTCAACAATATGAAGCATCCTGGCTCCTGCAGAACCCTTAGGCCATGGTCAGACATGCTCTGAGAGCTGAAGGATGTTATGATATGTTCCATGAGCCCAGATCATATGTGTGAATTCCAGAACTTCATAGGTTCTTCTACCAGTCTTTGATTTTCAAGTGTCTACCCTTGAAACCAAAGCTTCAGAATCAAAGGTTAGAAATCATGTAAAGAGTCAGTTTGGCATGCCCAAGGTCAAATGTCAAATATATATATATATGTATGATTATACTTTATTTTCTGGTCTGTGTGTCTGCCTACTTACCTATCTCTGTCAATGGTTTCTGCTTCTACCATTGATTCCTGGTGAAAATACCAAGAGTGATATCAGAGCAAGCAGAATCAAACTAAAAAGAATTAAGACCAAATATAGCGCTGATTTACACTGGCAATCTCCATAAAGACTTTCCACAACCAGCATAGTTCTAGATATATGACAGATGCTATGCAAGTATTCTTTTAAAGAATAGCATGCAGCATAGAATGAAGTAGAGATGGTAGAGATACATAATGAACTACCATGCAGCCTTTGCACAGGAAGAAATCCCCTCATATGCTGCAAAGGAAGTAAGCAAGAGGACAGTTTGCTAAGTGAGACAAGCCAGATACAGTTCTACATGGTCTAACTTTTCTGTTTTTAACACCAAATCTCACGCTGAAGCCAAGGATACTCTAGACTTATAAGAATTAGCTACCACACCTGGCTGTATAATCTTACATATACAGTGAATGTGAAAAAATTTAATACTCAGAATCAACAATAAGAATAGAAGCCACCAAGGGTCATGGTCAAAGGCTGAGGAGTATTTGCCAAAGTCTGTAAATAAGCAGTTACAAGGAACAAATTCCACAAATCCATCACGTAACCCAGCAACTGTAGTCTGTAATAAATGTGTCATATTCTTGAAAATTGCTGAAAGATATTTTAAATGTTCTTGAAAAAAAAATGAGAAGTATTGAGGTGAAAGATAAGCTAATTGGTTTTATTTAATCATCTCCCAGTGTGCTCATACATCAAAACATGGCAGTGTACACCACAAACAAAAACACAATTTTTCACTTGTCAGTCACATAACTTGCAGAAGAATTCATGATTCAGCTCTACTCACCAGGAAGACAGTCACCCATCATGGCCACCCTCAACAGGTTTTTCAGGAAAGGCAATGACTGAATTGTACCTCAGCCTAGGAGGATGATAACTTACACCTTCCTAGAGCCACATGTTAAAAAAAAAAAAAACCAACTCCTGTGTTGCAAATTAATCATATACTACTTTCCTGGTGGGGTGTCCAGGGGTGGTGAATTGCAATTGTTCCTTCAATATTAGTGATTTGTAGACTTGTTTTTAGCTCTTGTAATCTTTGACCCCAAAACTCATATTGACCATTTGTTAAGCAAATCAACAAAACCCAATACTGGTGGATTGCATGATAAATCAATTGCAAAGTAAATTTATAACTTAAGGAAAATGGAAATTCACTGGTTTTGCAAACAAAACAAAAAGCATCACATTGGAAAGCCAATAAATATTATAGTTTGTCCTGGCATGGGTTTCTTGAATAGTTTCATTCCCCAAAATGTCTTTATTTTGTTCACCGTGGGTTTTACATATCAGTTCCAAAGAGCCAACGTCTTTTTACAGTCAGAAAGGATCCCAGGACACACAATGTTTAATAGCTAAGCATAGAGCTATGCAGTATGCTCTGTGCTTAGCTCATAATTGCAGAAGTTAGACCCCAGGCATGTCTGTGAAAGACTCTCATCCTTGCCAAGCAATGTCATTTTTTGCATCTTTTTTCCCTCTTCAAATTTTTTTGAAGTTGCATTGAACCAAGTAGGGGTCACCAATTTGTGGATTAAGTTTGTCTGGAAAGTTCTTTCTTCTAAAAAAGTTATTTGTTGTTAAGAATGCTATAAGAAGAGAAAACTTTTGTGCTTCTGTGTTCCTTCTCTTGTCCTCTCTCTCCATCCTGTTTCCTGTGTTGGAAAGCAGCTGAGGGCTCATTGGTGCATCAACCACAGAACAACCATGAAATGTCAAACTGCCATACTGAGGCCGGAGGAGCAGAAGGATAGGAAGAAGTGAGTCTGGTGGAGAGGGCTGGACAGCTGAAGTAATCCTGGGCTGCCCTTCTGAAAACTTGGATGTGGTGTGAGAAAAGTAAACATTTAGATTTAAGCCTTTACAAGGCAACATTTTACTTCTAGCCAAAAGCCACTCTTTCAGCTCACTTTCTGGGTTCCTGAGTTGGATGAGCATGTTGGAGATTCTGATCTCACCAGATTTGAATGTGGAATTCCAGTATTTTAAGGAACTGTTTAGTGCATTTTATTGTCTCAATAATCAGGTCATGTTGAGCCCTCTTTTTCATATACTATGTATTTGTCATGTACTGAAGCAACCACTTCATTTTTCAGTAGCGATTCCAAAATCTGCAACTCAACATGATAATCTGCTTCCAACAAATAATAGTTTCTTGTGTGTGGAAAAATTAGAATACATGAAGTTGTTTAAAGACCTCCTTTTCTTTTACATATATGTGTGAGTGCCTACTCATCTGGCTGATCCCCACATATGTGCCCAGTGACTATGGAGGCAAGAAGATGATATTGAATCCCTGGAACTAGAATTTCATATGGTTGTGAGCTTCTTGATGTGGGAGCTGGGATCTGAACCCAGGTCCTCGGCAAAAGCAGCAAGAGCTATCTGCCCATCTCTCATAAAATTTACGTGATTCTGAGATGAAACAAAACATCCAGGCCAGCCGGGAAAATGTACATGTACAGATAAGTTTCATCAAGTTTTCTGGTAATTAAGTCAAAACAAGACAAAAAAAAATCTGCCATCTGAATGAAGCAAGAGAAGACTTGACAATTTAGCCCAATCTTTGCAGGAGTTCTGCAGTTCATTTTCTGACAGTTGGCACTGAACAGGAAGGAGGAGGTGGTTACCATCTGTGGTCAGGACCCGATCCCGTAGATTTCAACTGACAGGGATAACTCCATGGGGCATGTGCTTTTTGTTTTCAATTTTTAAAAATAGTTCCTTATAAGATGTTTCAAAAGATTGCAGAACTAATATAACACACATCTATGTACTCGCTGCTGATATTTGACAGATGTTAACATTTTTCCAAGTGCTTTGCATGTTTTACAAATAAACTGTGCTGACACTCCAAGGCCCTGTATCATCCTGTCTCCTTATTCTGTTACTTCGCATCTCATATGGCATGTCTGGAAAGTTAGATCACCTGTACATCTAAAACTTCTTCTTTATTTAGAAAGTTGTCCATATAAGCCTGTCTTCAAAATACAGGTTGGTTGGTAGGTTGAAAATAATAATTCTTGGCCCAACCGGCCCTCGTAGATCTTCCATTGTGTAATAGTCCTGATTAGCATGATCTCACATTTCTCTCTTCACCCCATCTTTGGATGACCTTCCTTGTACAAGTCTCCAGTTAGGTGTGGGATTCTTAGAAACAGTCGTGGAGACAACATAGAAGATTAATCTTAACTAAAAATGGGCCAGCCTTCCTGCTACCCTCAGATTGTTCTTCAAGTGTGGGGGTACCCGCTTTGAATTGCTTTACTCGGGAAAGGCGAACCCTAGAAGAGGCAATACTGGTACCAGCTCATGGCTCTATAGACACAGTCATGGTATCCTAACTCTAGCCCAAACATCTATCTTCCAGGAGTGCATTTGTATCCTCTTTTGACCCAGGTATTTTGGTCCGTGTCCAAGCTGGCCTCTGCCTCCTTCCTGCTTTGTACCTACATCAGGTTCACCATTCACTGTGGTGCTTAAATCTCAAGTTGAGTTTCTCTCCTTCCCTAACTCAATTCTCAAATCCCCTACCCTGGCAAGAGTCCTAGAATACACTTTTCCCAGAAGGAGACCTTGTATTTCTTAAAGTTTATTGGGGGCTGGAGATTTCACCTTTCTCTTGTACAAGCAGCAAGAGAGGAATGTTTTTTCCACTGTCTTGGTGAGATATTATGTGAATGAATTCTGATTTGAGACAGTTGATGTACATGTAGGACCCTGAGAGCAAAGACAGGGTGATAGCACAGAGCTGCATGTTATGGCACACATCTGTAAGCATGATGCTTAGAAGGAAGTCTGAAAAGAAAGAATTCCATGAGCTTAAAGGTAAGCCTGGGTAACATAGCAAAATGAGACAGAGAGAGACAGACAGACAGAGAGAGAGAGAGAGAGAGAGAGAGAGAGACAGACAGACAGAGAGAGAGAGAGACAGAGACAGACAGAGAGAGAGAGAGAGAGAGAACACAAAGCAGATATCCCAATATAATTGGAATTTCCCAAAATCTCATCCCTTAGAGCAGAATGGCAAAGACAGACCTACCCTGAGAACCACCATTGCCATTCTAAATAATTTCTAGATACTATTCACTTTAGTACAGCCAGACACTGCTACCAGACTCTACCCATCCCACCCTGAGCTCTTTTTCCTGAGATCTGTTCAGTCTAAAGAGGAAAGGAGCCACAAACTTATAAGCCATGACAAAGAAGGAGGAAGAGATTTTGATTTCAGGATGATATAATTGTCCCAATTTATCCAAAACCTGGCCCCCAGTTCTAAACAAATTAGAACATGTGCTCATTCCTCTTCATGTGTTGGAGGGTTTCTAGTTAAAATCATCTGGCAAAGAAATAGGTTTTCAAAACTGGGAAAGGTTTACCAGCTGTAGGTTCTCCACACATTGCCCGACACAATGGAAATATCTGCACAGGAGCTTCCACAGGCCTGTGGGAGAATTAAAGTTCAGGACTGCCTCTAAACTATGAAAGTAATGGACAAAATAAAAAACAGCAAGACACCACATGGCATTTTCCCAGATTTACCTTTTGATTTATGACCAGCAGAAGAGTCTAAACACCAGAACCTTGTGGCAGACTTCCAGAAGTTTCTTTCTGGGTGTTACTCCTCCAAGGTACAGTATAGGCTGCAGCTTACCAGTGCCCAAATAACACAGCCAGGTTCCGCCATTGGACTAAGAATCATGTGATCTGTTGTTTTATCAATTTCCCGGGCCAGTGAGTTTACTCAAAGAAAAATGAGAAATTCCTGTGCAGTTCTAAAGAGCTCCTATTCCAATTACCAGAGATCTCCAATTCTTTAAATTCTCAAAAGTAGTCTTTGGTCTTTTTGGTCAATAAAATTAATATGATAGATAGAGAACACATCTTTATTTTGAAAAATCCACATTATACTGAGTGTGTTGGTGAATGCCTTTAATCCTAATACTCAGGAGGGAAGCACAGGCAAACGGATCTCTGGGAAGTCAAGGCCAGTCAGCCTTGCCTATCTAGCAAGCTCCAGGCCATCTAGGGCTATATAGTAACCTTGTCTAAACAAACAAGCAGAAAGGCAATGAAGTAAAAAAAAAGGACACTTTTTTTTTTTTTTTTTTTTTCCCATTTAAGGAGTCAGACCTGTTTTGTCTGTTCTGGGCTTCTCTGCAGAGCATTTTGGTGACTCTTTCCCCGAGGTGCTTTCAGTCACCTACATGTTTGTGTGCACAGTACTTTTGCATTGCTGTCAGCAAAATGCCCTAAAGAAACAGTTGAGGAATAAAAAACTTAATTTGGCTCATGGTTTCAATGGGTCCATTTCATGGTCTGTTGGTCCTATGCCTTTGAACCCATCTCCATGGTGAAGGAATGTGGTAAAAGAGATGTTTTCTAGCAAGCAGGAAGCAGAGGTCAAGAAAGGAAATGGTCCACTAGGACCCCTTTCTGAAGTTTCCACCACCTCCCTAAAGGTGTCTTCTTCTGGGGATCAAGCATTTGAAGCAAGAACCAAGGAGGGGGACATTTCATATTCAATTCATTAAAATGTCCCTGGTATTTTGAAAGCTGCAGCATGTAAAACACAGGACTCTTGTTTTAACCCAATAAGGAATTTCCTATGGATATGCTCCTATTTGGGCATTAAGTGCCTCATGGCCGTGATACATGTAGCTTTTCTTACAAGAATAATTTTCTCAATATAGAAGGACAAAATAGAAACTGAACGGTATTTCCTTGTCATCTGTTAATGTAACTGCATCCCTCCCTATGTAGTCCAATTAAATATAATTAAAACAAAGCTTGAATCCATTCAAATGATTTTTATATTTTTGACTATATGTTTTATTTCTAAATATGGCTTAGATCTGTCACAGAAATTGGCTGAAGAGAAATGAAATGTGTTATTAAGGGAATGGAAGAAATTACTCATGAATTTTAAGAGAATTAATTCTTTGGGGACTGAGATTTATTGTAGATCTGTATCAAGTCAAAACAAACGGTTTAAAGATGAAGAATTCAGTTAATGAGCAGTCTGCTCTTTCTTCTACACACTCCCTATCGATGGGGTTGAGTGATTTTGCTTGGTACACAGAACAAATGTGCCTGGGTTTATTAGTTGGCTATAGATTTACCACCTCAGTTAGTGAACACTCTACACTGCTATTCAGACATAACACACCAAACTGCCAGTAAAGGCCTTCCTATCAACATACTTCTACAGAGTTCTAAAACCCTAACAGTGTTCATTTCTCAGTCGACTACATTCAACTGGAAATGAAATCAGGTGTTTTGTATCACAAGTAAAGACTGTTAAATGAAGTAAACTCCCCATCATGAACTCTTTATTTCCATAAGGGAACTAGAACCTAGACACAGGCAACTTATGATATAGCAGACTGTAGACAGTTCCAGAGGTTAAATGAAAGAGCTGATAAATTGGCCTGTGGATGCAGAGACCCCAATGGAGCCAGTACAATGTCAGTAGACCTTGACTTAGGTTCTGTGTAAAATGTTCATGATAGCAGGGAAGAAGAGAAGGTATTTCTGACAGGAGACCACATGTGGCTGAAGGTCTAGATGCAAAAGGCTGCTGTATATTTGAGTACTGTGAGATGTCTGTCATGCTGCAACTTTTATGAATGTGACTCTCAGAATTTACGAATGTACAGGGCCATTGCTGTCATCAGGGTCTTTCTACAAGTATGGCTATGACCTGCAGTGACAGTAACATATCTATTCAGAGATGAAGAGTCCTGGGCCCCTCTGAAGATGCCTTTTATGAAGTCTTTAGTTGAGTTGGATGCATTTCATTTAATTTATCACCTCTTTGGCCATGTGAAAGCATGCTATTTTCGATTTGCTAGGAGTTTCTTTTAAATCTTTAAAAAAATATGGCGAAAATCTGGATTTCTTCAGGTTTGCTTTTCAATAATGCAGCAGTTCTTGCTGTAGTTTAACAGTGGCAAGAACGAACCACACTGTACAACAAACCCACACTGGAAATTCACTGGGAAGATGAGAGAGCGAGGGTTGTGGAAGCCTTTCTCTGAAAGGGAAGTGGCAGCAAAGAGATGGGGGAATGGGCTTGGCTTACTTTTAAAAGTGACTTAGCACACAGATTATAGTGACTTAAGGCTGGCTGTAAGACCCTAGGCTGGCTAGGCATTTGCCTGAATGATGACAACTCATATGGGAGAGTAGGCCCCTGGGTGCAGGTCAGACGATATCAGAAATGCTAACAGTTGCTCTTAACTCCTTTCCAGAATTTAGCACCTTTCCTTTCCATCTACCCCCTCCTTCTCCTCTATCTACCAAGGCTGAAGATGGCTCTGACTTGTTCTAGCATCATCATGATCTCTCTTTTTCTCTTTCAGTGATGCTTATTATTTTTGTCTTATAACTACATTTACTCCAAGTATTTAAACACTGTTCCATGTGAATATGAATCAGTCTAGCTATATTCTGAATGTAGGTGTTCCTGCAAAATTCACAGTGAAATAGTGATACTTCATTATTCCCAGTAGGACTACTTTAGAAGGAGGGACCTTTAGAATAGAGATCCCATAGTGATGTTGGCTCCCTAAGGGGCCAGGACACCAGCATTCTTTTCTTTGACCATATGAGAATATAACTAGAAGATGCCATCTGTGAGCCAGGAAGTGCTCCTCAATACTCAACAATTACTCTGCCATTTTGATCTTGGCACTCTAAACTTCTAAAATTATGAGAAAGAAATGCCTGTGTTTTTAAGCCACTCAGTCTGAAGTATTTTGTGATAGAACCTTCTTCCCACCAGGTCACTTCTTTATTGCAGTCACCACCCTCCTTATCCACTTTCCCTTGTTCCTTTCTCCCCAGCTTGGACTGCTTCTTTCTAGAAGAGATACTTAAGGACAAGGGTCATATACTTCCCAAACTGGTGTATACCTCTTTCTAAACTTGAAAGTAGTCATTTTGTAAGAAATGGCATTTGTGTGCCTACATCTTTTCCTCTCAGGATTGTCTAAGCTTTTGTTTTTATTTTCTAGCATTCGATGTTGATGAGTCCCAGCAGTTCTTATGGGTTCTTTATCTTTGGGGATGCTTTGTTCGTTCTACCTAGATGATGGTAGGATAATTGCTTAAATATGTCTTCACCAAAGTATGATTAGCAGATGAAATGTCAACCTGTGAAGGTAGCCTCTGAGTAGAATATAATTAGCCTGTTTCCTTTTGTTATTTTTGACTCAGAATCAGTAAATTCTTTTGATGCACAAATTCAGATCTTCTCTTATTCCAGGTATTTTTTTTTAATATCTTTGGAAATATTTTTGTTTCTTTTATCTTGCCCTATTGCTCAGAAATGCTAGTTATCTATAAAATGAAGTTTCTGCTGTCTTCCTTTCATCTCCTAATGATCTGATCGTGCCTTCCTCTTGTTCTCTTTCTCTGTGGTGACTATGGGTGATTTTTTAAAAATCTAGACTATCTACATCATATAATTTAATTTTGAAGCTTATGTCATTCTCCTCCTTGTCTTTAACTCCTGCCATAAACTCTGATGTGATGTGATTCCTTTAATGATCCCATAACACATTTTTTTCAATATATTATCTTCTCATCTTATCTTTATTGAGAGCACTTCTTTAAAAATTCTGTTGTTATATGTCAATATTTTTGGTTGCTTATAATAAATATGTTCTTCCTTCACTTCTTGTTTACATAAATTATTATTTTTTTTAAAGATTTATGCTTTAAACTGAGTTTTGTGTTATTTTGTATCTGCTCTGCTCCTTACTGCTTCTTCACTTTTTACCTCTGTATCAATACAGAGGAATCATAGCTGAATGGTAGATGTTCTTGTCAGCACCACATACTGACTTGACTGCCTCCCTCTAGCTCACTGTTTTCATGTCCTGGGCAGGGCTGGAGTGGGTGGGGAGGGGTTTCGGGGATAAGAAAGGGAGCTGGGACCTGGCAGGAGAACTCATTTGCATCTTCTCTTCTCTTTGCACTCATTGAAATTGCACCACAGGCGCCTGCTTTCTTCATCAGCTTTCAATCTCAACAGGCTTTATAGGTACCAGCCACACTAGTTTGTCTCCTCCCTGCTCCTTGGGGGCTCCTCTAGTCCCTGTGATTTGAAAACACTATTTGAACATGAAATGACCCAGTTCCTTTAGCTAAAGGTCTACAGTCTAAGAACTAGTTAGTAGAGCAATCCCCCTGTTGCTCCCCTAGCTTTTGCTTTCTTCAGATCTCAGCCAGCACAGGAAGACAGGCTGTCCAGTTTCCTCTCTCATTTTTCATCCACACCCTCCAGAGGCATCCTGGGCTGGGCAGAGACCGGCTATACCATGAGCTTTTTCTCTAGCTTAGCAGAATGTCCTCCAGGTTTTACAATGGAATGGTGTCATTCTCACATACCCTTCCTGAATCAGAGATACCAATTTGAATTGCTAGACTGTCTCTTATAAAGTTGAATAGTGTTCCCAGGCATAGGACCTACCCTCTCAAAACTATGTGTCTTCAATGAGTTTTTTGAGACTTGCTCTTATGCAGAAATAACTGTGCAATGTTTAGATGATAGCAAATATATCCTTTTTCTGTTCTTATCATACATGTTTCTAGTTACTCTGTTCAGTTAGTGGGACAGAGCATAGGTGCTCATCTTAATGGTATTGGCCATCTGGTAAGTATTTCCCATATGTTTAATGGTTCCCAGTTATGAGACACTGGGCTATGTTGATATAGATTGTCATTGCTGAATGTCAATCGTATGCCTTTTGGGACTCTACACCTATCACTCTGAAGCCTTAATACTAGGCTCACCCTAGGCTCTGACAGCAGAATTTCTGGGGGCCTTAGAAGGAGATGAAGCCAGAGTTATCCCATAATCCTATTTGTTTCTGTGTGTGGCACCATGACCATACAATGGTTTTTACCCAGCAGCAATAAGGTCCAGTTTCCCCCCACATTTACATTACTAGCTTCCTCAGGATCTGCACTCTTGCCTCTCTCTTCAGCTAGGAGGTAATAGCAGCAGTCACTTAGGTTCTCCTCTATATATGCCATGGGGCTCTCTTCCCAAGGTATAAGCATCATACAGGTCCCTTCTCAGATGAACTGAGTACCAGTTGGCAGGAAACCTTCTACAGACTTTGAGATTCTAGCATCTCTACCTGCTTCCTTCCTTCCCCAGCCCTAGGTGTGGAAACTGATTCCTGTTCCTAGGAAGGAGTTTCTATCTTTGCCTTTTCAGCTCATTCACCCAATTCCTTGAATTCACTTTTTTTTTCTTCATAAGAATGACTAGCTTGGGGGGCTGGAGAGATGGCTCAGCGGTTAAGAGCACCGTCTGCTCTTCCAGAGGACCCGGGTTCGGTTCTCAGCACCCACATGGCAGCTAACAACTGTCTGTAGTTCCTGTTCCAGGCAAACACCAAGGCAA
>PVIH01006828.1:23859-106857 GCA_004025045.1 Sigmodon hispidus
AAAAAAAAAAAAAAAAAAAAAAAAAAAAAAAAAAAAAAAAAAAAAAAAAAAAAAAAAAAAGAATGACTAGCTTGTATTTTCTTGGTAAAGTGTGGCAGATGCAAAATTAGTGAAAAGCCCCACAGATCGTGACATTCTAGCTGAAAACATGGAAAAATGAGCCAGTGAATGCATAAAGGTGATCAAACAAACAAACATCAAACTATAAACCTTTGGTAAAATAAACCCAAGCGTTAATGGAGCCACAGAAGAGCAAAACTTGAACTATGTTTTAGAGAAGACAAGGAACACTGCTTCATAGATGAGGCAGCATCTGGCAGATAGGCAGCTCATGAGGGAATGGGGGAGAATGAGTTTCCAGAGTTATGACTCAAGGTAAGAAAGAACAAGGCATTTGAGTTCAACAGATAAGAAAACCAGGAAGTTGTTAAGACCCAAAGCTGTGTGGTGTGACTATCTGTGGAGCACACTGGATGAGGTTTGCAGTGTAAAATGGTAACAGTGAAGGAGGCAAAATGATACAGCTTAGAAACGACTTCACCAAGCCACTTCAGGAGGTCTGAAGACAGTGTGGAGCCATTTTAGCATGAGGAAGAGATGTCATCCAATTTTCAGGAGTGGAAGGTGAGTTACAAAACAAACAGCTAGCTTCAAAGAGGCTAGATAAGGAAATGATCTATATGTCCACGTGAGGGATATTAGTAATGGAAATGAGGGCATAAGGGGGGAGAACAGCAGAAAGAGGCGAAGTTTGGAGACAATAAATTAGAAACAACAAAATTTAAGTGTTGTCTGGGCGAGGCAGATTGGCAGAGAAGAATCAGAAATTCAATAACGTAAAAAGTACTTGTTGCCTGGCAGTGGTAGCACATGCCTTTAATCTCAGCTTTTGGGAAGCAGATGGATCTCAGTAAGTTTGAGATCAGCCTAGTCTACAAATCGAGTTCCAGGACAGCCAGGGGCTATTACACAGAGAAACCCTGTTTCGAAAGCAACAACAACAGCAACAACAAAATCCTTTTTAAAAATGTTCTTGTTGATGCACTACATTCTGCTGTTGTGATAAAACATTCCAACCAAGCAGTTCTGGATCACATGCTATCATCAAGAGAAGTCAGGACAGGAAGTTAAGCAAAAACTCAAAGCAGGGGCCATAGAAGAATGGTGCTGGTTAGCTCACTCTCTGACTGGCTCACAGGCTAATGCTCAACTAGCTTTCCTATACAGTCCTTATACAGTCCATGACAACCTTCCTAGAGATGGTGCTACCCACATTGGTCTGGGTCCTCCTTTATCAATTAGTAATCAGTGCAATCCCTCACAGACATATCCACAGGCCAAATTAGTAATAATAATCACAATTACTTTATTTAGACTTTTCCCCAAATGATTCTAGGCTGTCTCAAGCTGGTAGCTAGTGGATTTAATGCTAAAGAGGACACTTGGTTATATGGACAAGTACATGTATATCTGTGACAACTGTTACAGTCCCATTTTTATGCTAAGGATTGAACTCAGGGATTTGTGTATACCAGGTGGGTGCTCTATGGCCAAGCTACAACATTAGCCACAGAAACTGTTCCAGATGTATCTGTGATCAATGCCACTCAGTTGAACTTGAAGAACTTTGTATGACTTGTTGTCATTTACTGAGTCTGACATATCAGACAGAGGTCATCTTTTTCCTTTGTCTCCACCTCTACCAACCTTTTTGCACAGGGACTTTGAAGGACTCTGTCTTACTATAGTTTATTGTTGCTGTGATAAATACCATAATCAAAAGGAACCAGGCCATGAAAAGATTTATCTGTAGTCCATCATTGAGGAAAGCTAAGGCAGGACTTCAAGACAGGAGTTTGAAGCAGGAGCCATGGAGGAATGAAGCTTGCTCCCTTTGGTTTATTTAACTCCTTTCTTATATGGTCCATGTCCACCTGCCTAATGATTGTACTGCCTCCCAACTCAATCAGTAATTGAGAAAATGCCACTCAAACTTGCCCAAAGACCAATCTTACAGATGCAGTTCCTCAACTGTGGTCCCCTGTTCCCAGGTGGGTCCACTTGACAACCAAGAGGAGCCATTACCTCACGAGTTATGCTAATACTTAGGGGAGTGCCTTTTTCTATCCCATGGTTTCTTCAGCCTTGAATGTTGTCTTTGCTCTTCACTGTATTGAGCAATATCAGAATTAGAGCTTTTTTCTCCATAAAATAATTTCTTCTCTCAAGGCTTTACTGAATGAGACATTTCTGAAGATTATGTAGATGAGGATTTACATTGTTCACACCATGGCAGACAACTTCAAAACCATACTTACATATTTCAGCCCTATTAAATCTTACATCCCTCTCCGCATGGAAGGGGGATGTGCTCAGGATTTGCTTTTCTCCCTTCACTCTCTCGCCCTACAACTTTCAGTTCTGCTGGGGGCCGTACACTTGGCTCAAAGAAAACACTTTGCTTTCCCTCTACTAAAATAAATTTAACTGTATGTTCAAAGTCTGCTCTGAAACTTGCATACTTCACACCATCATGATGTATCTGTTTCATTTTCCACTGCTATATGAGAATATCCAATGCTGTGGTAATTTAGAAAGAAGAGAAATAAGGTAGTTTTTTTTTTTTTAAAAAAAATCTCAGTGATTTATTTATGTCATATTTCACATATGAGAGAATATATATGAAATATATGAAAATATATTTCAGAGTCTGATTTATTTCAGTTAAAATGATGCATATGAAATCTTGATAATTTTTTTGCAAAGGATTTGATTTTATTCTCCCTCCTGGATAAACACAGGGAATCATGAAAGGAAGGAGCTATCATACATGAGAAAGAAGACAAATGTGGGGTGATAACTGTGCCATGGAGTTTAGTACCATCAAAGCATCTTTGGCATATGGGTAGTAATGTCATAGTGAGACCCAGGATTTTGTACAATTAAAATACACTTCTATTACTTTTGAGGTGAAGTTATATAAGAACTCAAGGTTCTAGAGGCTTCTGTATCATTTCATATTATAGTCTCACGCTCCTTGTCTCCTGGCAGAAAGCATGACAGTCAGCATGGGCTGAAGGCAAAGCAGAGGAGGCAGTCTCACTGTCCAGCAGCAGCTCCTGCTTGCAATAACCACCCAGCAAATGCAGTGTGTGAGAGCAAATCGACTCCTTAGAGAATGACATTTAACCTCCTAATGACCCAATCAGCTCAAGATCCCTCTACTTCTCAATCTCATCTTTTTTGAAACTAATGTTCCAATCTATGAACCTTTGGAGAAAATCATCAACCATAGTATGGTACTCAAAAATACATAAAGCTCTCCAACAAATGAATACTGTTAGAATGAACCTTTAGTGATAATTATTGTTGTTGGAAAGAATCCCAAGACAGGGTGATGAAAGCAATGTTGGTTTTCGAGCCTTGGTGGTTTGCAAGCCTTAGTATAAAATTGTTTGTGATTTGTAAGAGAAATCTGAGCTGGCGATGTGGAACCAAAAGTCCTTATTGTAAAGATACTTATTCTTGTATGTTTTCTACTATTTTCTCTTGTTTTTAAAGATCTCCTTTTGGGGATATGTTTTTACCATCTATACACACACACCATATAATAACCTACAGATTGTTTCATCATATTGTAAGCCCATCTGCCAGTGGTGTGTGAGCTAAAGTAATGAGTACCGCATCCCTAAATATACTTCAATCCTAATTCAAAGTCCTTCTGTTGACATGGAACCTTGGAAGTTACGTGTCAGCAATGATAGGAGTCACAGCATAGTAAATTTCTGGTTGTCACAGTACAGGGAAGAGCCACCTGGTGGTTAGGATCACCCATATTGAACTTTACATGATGCTGAAACAAAATCTTTTTGTGTTTATCCTTAAACATCCAATGGTTTCTTGGATACAAGAGCTCGGTTACAATTATCCTCACTGATACTTAAAAGACCATGAGAAAAAAAATTTAGTTTGGAGAAATTTCCAAGATGTGAGGAAGATTAAATGGAGGAAAAGAAACTCCTTATTAAAAAAGTTTTAAAGGACAATAGCTGTTATTCACAGTGTAAATCATGGACTCAGTGATTTATTTATTCAGCATTTATTAATTCAACTCAGGAGCACTATGTGCAAACCATTATGCTAGGGCCTATGGTAAGTATAAAAACAAGGTGTCATTTTATATTGCTAAATTGAAATGCAGTAGAACCACATAAATTACAACTACATATTAAAGTAAATGATTTATTATAGATTTATGTCATTGCATGTATTTGACAAAATATCATTTTAATGTGCTTCTCAACTAACTTTTAAATAATAAATGCAACCTTATTATCTGAGGAACTATGACTTCAGATTATTGAAAACATTGTATTTTATTCCTTGCTAATAATTCATTTATCTTCCTATTAATTTTGTCTATTAACAAATATATCAAATCATTTAAATATCCATCTATATAATATTTGAGAGACATAGGCCTAGACATATGTGGGTAGCACCATCTCTAGGTCTATGTCTATATAACATCAAAGGTCTGTAGTTTATACCAGATCTACTTTATGCCTGGGAATAAAAATTATTAGAAAGAAAGAGAAAATCAATAGAGAATTGAATTTACTTTATTAGCTGAATATATATTATAAATTGAAGTTATATTAGTTGATTCTGCATTGCTGTGGCAGAATGCCTAAAATAAGCAACTGAAGAAAAGGAAAGGTTTGTTTTGTTTCTTAGTTTCAGAGAGTCCATTCCTGTTTGCTCATCCACATGCCCTTTGGAAGAGTATCAAGGCAGTAAAAATATAGGAAGAGCACTGTTCATCTCATAATAGATAGAAAGCTGAAAGGAAGAGAAAGTGACCAGGTAGAGCCTTTCAAAGCAGCACCCAGTAACTTACTCAGCCTAGCTCCCACTTTCTAAGGTTTCCAAAATCACATAAAATGTATTCACCACTTGGGAATCAAACATATGAGAGATTCATAGAGGATACTGCATGTTCAACTCACAACAGAGGTTAGTAGCTGAGCTTGATTTTTTTAGGGAAAGAGACTGGGACTTCTAGTCACAGTGTATGGTAGTAGCATTAGACAATACTGCTGAAATCCAAGGCAATGACAGTACCACTGAGTCCAAGAACAGGCTGGTGTAGATTCCTTATGCAGATTAAATAATGAACAATCACATTAAATTGTGAACAATCACTTTCTGGTGTTTTAGAGAAGGTGTTTCAGATGGGGTATTGGATGCTTGAACAAAGAAGTGAAGAGAGTGTTGTTGTTATAAATCTGGTCTGCAAATCACTAGACCCATAGGATCTTTCTGGAAGAACAGTGTCTTCAGCTCTTATCCTGGGTACCATCAGCCTGTCTGTGAGCTTCTCAGGCATATAGCTAACTCCACCCAAGAAAGCATGCTCCTGGAAAGAGTGGGTTTGGGAAGATAGAAAATCTATTTTGTTTGTGTTTTTTCTGTTTTGTGCCACATAATTAAAAGCAAATGGCATGAGATCTCACAGTCAGCATGCAAATAGTCTGCTTTTTTCTACCAAAGCAAGAAGCAGCATCTCATGCGTTTGTCACTCCTGGTGATGTCCTGAAGTCTGTAGACTCCTGAAATGTTGGAGCTCATATATTCTTGTAAAAAATGTAAGGGGCCTATGTCCTGCTTCTTGCTTACATGAGTGAACAACAGGTGGCCTGATCATTTGTTTAGGAAAGAAGATATTCATTTGTCATTTGGGATACACACACACACATACACACCATATATATGAACATACAAATATATGGAAACTGAAAATTTTGGAGTATGATTGACCTGTCCATGTTCCTAGCTGGTTGATAAACCTCTGGTAACATAGTAGATGAAAATAAAAGAGTGAATTGAGATAGTACTGAAGATCCCACTTGATATTTGAAAAGGAGGTTATGAAAACAACCACACCATAGCCAGCTCCACTAGCCTCAGGGAAGGTATCCAGCCACTGTGGACTTACATGCATGTGAATATATTTTTAAGGGAATATAACAAGAAAGCCTGTGGGTCTCAACAGGAATGAGAGTGCCATCCATAACTTCCACAGCATCACTAATATTCAGCATGGTGGGAGGCACCACAATCTATGCACAATGACACACCTCATTTACTGGAATTATGTTTCCTTTCATCTAATTCCCAGCAGGAAAGAGAATTCACTACAATTGCTTTAAACAAAGAGAAGTATGTAAAGGTATAGCTGCCAAAAAGTAGGTCGGGTTTGGGACACATAAAAGGAGTAGGCGTTGCATAGGTACTGGCCAGAGGAGAATGTTATAGCATTCCATAGGATGAAGGAATACAGGAAAGAAAGAGTGTCCATAGAGATATATGGGATATGGACAGCAGGGTAAGGACCACACAGCAGGAGCAGCAGCCACAGAGGAAAGCTGAGGAGGAGGGTGGGAAGCATATCATGGCCATGCTTCTTTGTTTCTAATCTCCTGCTCAGAGTCTCGTTGGGTGATTCCAACCAGTTACCAGCTGGAGAAGCAGCCTGGAGTGATAAAAGACACCCACTGGACACAGCAAAAAGTAGAAAATGAAGCTGTTAGAAGGAACTGGCAGATGGCTGCTGTCTTGTATGCATCTGCTTTTACGGGAAGTTGGATGGGCTAGATACTCACCAATACATAGGTTTGAGGCCAAGTGTTCCAGGAGGCATATACCAGGAAAGACTGGCCTGTAGGAAGCAGGGTTGACAGCAGAGTCCAACTAAGGTCTATGGACTGACACAAGGGAGTAAGCTGCCATGGTATTTCTGAAGGAGGTGTTGGAGTAACCATGGCCAGACTCTGATGTTATGGGTGATAATACTTTGCATTATTTCCAGGTTGTTCCAGTGCCCTCCTTGGCACTCAAACAGGGTCCCTTTGACATTCTTCTCTCCCTGGCTCACCATCCTTGTGTCTGTGATTGAAGGAAGCCTTTTAGTGTAGGCAATCCTTTCAACAGACTCATGAAGCTTGATTTACCTTCGCAAATTGGGAAGTTCTCCTAGTAGATGCCGCCTCACATTGTTTTAACTACAGAATCAGAATCCGAGACAGCAAAGTTTATTTTACCTGTGGAGTGTAGATTTGAGGAGGTTCTATAGTAGCCCTCATGAATAGTATGGATATCTCTTGTATGTCACTAATGTCCTCTGCACTGCAGCTGAGAAGATCCTTCCAAAATACAAGTACGTAAAATAAATCCTTGCTTACAACTCCCCTTATGTCTTATTGATGTCAGAAAAAGCCAAGATTCTTATAGCTGCACCACCAGTGTTGCCACTACCTATTATTAGTCTCATCCTTCTCCAGCTTTGGTGCTCTTCCCCCTCCCCCAACACATGAGCTATTTGTAGGTTTGGGCTCATGGGCAGCCCCGCCCTTCTTTAAGATATATGACCTCTTGCATTTTCTAACTCTGCCATCAGATTGTAGAGAGCTATTTCATCTCCTCCAGAACTCCCTTGAAAACATCTTAGACAAAAACTGCCTGAAATCTTTGCTACAAATGAAGTGTGTGATCTTCTCATTAGTTTCTTTCTTTTAATCATCCTAAAAGAAGTCTCATAAGTCATACCTACATTTTACAAGCCATGCATAATAATGAAGCCTGGTTCCTGATTTAGCAGCCCTCCTGGGAGTTCTTCATCTCTTATGCTTGGCCCAGAGGCTGTGACTGATATTAGATACCAAGGGAGAGTCTGGGAACCTAGGCAGTCCTGTGGGTGGCTTCCAGCAGGGTGAAGAAGCCTACAGTGTTGTGTTTGGGAGTTTGTAAATATTGGTACACATACATATAAACAAGGTCAGAACATGAAGACAGTGGACTATATTGATATTTTAATGTTACTGAATTCATAATCAGAGTAAAACCATTGATTAAAGAAAGGAGAAAAAATTTATGTAGTGAGAACTACTCGTTTATAGTAGACATTTGGAGAGGGGTCTTCAATATTAAAAATTCAAAAACTTTATATGTCTAAACACTGGTATAAATGTCAGGAATAGAGGAGGAAATAGACAATGTCTAAGTTATTGTGAAACAGGAAAAAAATAACAGATAAAAATAATACATAATTAAACAGTTTGGTCAATTAATGACAGGAGATGTAATGAAAAAATGAATCAGAATTAAAGTGAGGGTATGTTACAGGGTGGGTGCATATGCAGAAGGATGATCAGAAAAGGCTTCTTTGAAAAATAGAATTAGCACAGAAATCTTGTGGAATGAAGGAGGAGGCCATTGATATTTAGGGGGAGAAGCTAAGAAATGAGCAGCAGGGGGTGACACTTTAGTGTCTGAAAGAACAAGAGGTCATTGTGGTCACAGTGTCACTAGTGGGACTGGTAGGAAACAAAGTCAGAGATGGAGCCGGAGCTGAGATGTCACAGGCCTTGAGGACTATAGCAAACTCCAGGTGCTATAGGATGGAAGGAAGCCGTAGAAAGGAACACTCCTATATCCCTTGAAAGCAGAAATGAGAACAATTGAATGGACATGGGGGTGATTTGGATGAGAAATATCCCCATTAGTCTCAGACATTTCAATATTTGTTCTCTAGTTGGTGGCACTGTTTGGGAAGATGTAGGAGAAATAGTCTCATTGGAAGAAGTGTGTCACTGAAGGCAAGCTTTAAGAGTTTAAACATTCATGCCATTTTTAAGTTCATTCTCTCTGCTTTGTACTTGCAAGGCACAGGAAGCCCTCAGCTTCCTTCTCCAGCCACCAGACCTGCTGGTTGCCATGCTCTCCTGCCATGGTAGACCCTTAACCTTCTGGAACAGTAAATTATTTCTTTTATAAATTTCCTTAGTATTGTGATGGTACGAATGAGAACGACCCTCACAGGCTCCTATATATGAATATTCAATCATCAGGGAGAGGAACTGTTGGGAAGGATTAGGAGGTGTGGTCTCCTTGGAGGAGGTACTTCCTTGTTGGAGAAGGTGTATTCTTGTTGGAGGAGATGTGTCTTTGAGGTTTCAAAAACCCATGCCAAGCCCAGCCTCTCTTCCTCTGCCTACTGTCTTTAGGTCAGAGTATAAAGTTCTCAGTTATGGCCCCAGTGCCATGTCTGCCTGCTTCGCACTGTGATGAACATGGACTAACTCTCTGGAAGTGTAAGCAAGCCCACAATTAAATGCTTTCTTTCTTAAGTTTTTCTTATAAATTAGATGAGAATATGAGTAGAAGTAATGAGAAAACATAATCCAAAATAGGTCCCCTCAGCAAATGGGAAACAAAAAGAATTATTTTGTAAGTACAAATCTGAAAAAAAGGGATTCATAATGAGAATATTAACATAAAATGTGTTTTCTTAAAAGATATTGAATCTCAATAAAAAAAGATGATAGAAGTACAATTAAGAAGGGGAGAAAAAATTAAATAGATACTGCATCAATGAAGATATATTAACAACTAGAAAATACTTGGAAAAATTTCCACACAAGCAGTTAGAGCAATTCAATTGCAAATACAATGAAATATAAATATGTACAGCTATAATAGTTGAAATCCAACAGGCTAACTATTACAAGTGTTGAAGAGCCTGTGGAAAAATTGAAAGCCTAATGCAACAACTCATGGGAATATAAATGTCTATCACTTAGAAAATAATTTTGTGGTTTCTTAAAAATTAAAAGCAGCTAACCAAAGTACATCAATTACACCCTTATCTATTCTCCTAAGAGAAAGAAAAGGCTATGTACACACAGAAATGTAAAGAATTGTCTTTACAACAGTATTATTCATGCTATCCTAAATAAATCAAGACTATCTTGATGAGTTTTGGGGGGTTGCCAACTTACCACAAGCCAGTCATTTGGGAAGAAGAAACTTCAACTGAGAAAATGCCCCTCTCATTGGCCTGGTGGGGGCATTTTCTAGCTTAATGGCAGATGTGGAAGGACCTAGCCCACTGGGGGGCAGTACCACTGTAGGCATGCGATCCTGGGTTGTATAACAAAGAACCTGATCAAGCTGTGAGGCAAGCCAGTAGGTAGCATTCCTACATGGCTTCTGATTTAGCTCCCTACCTGACTACCTTCAGTGACCTGAGTATTTAATGGGGAACAAAAGCCCTTTCTCTTTTTTGCTTTGGTTATGTTATTTTATCACAGCAATGGAAGCCTAAGACAAAGACAGATGTCAATAAGATGGAGAAACAAAGTGTGATAAGCAATGAGTTACTAATGTAGTTGCAAAATGGTAACCACTATGATAAACATCATTTAAATGGACTTTCTCTACCAAAATTGACATTGAAATTTAAGTGTCCAGTGTGATAATACTATGATTGTGGAGCTGTTAAGAGAAGGGCTTACACATTTTGGAAAGATTGGTATTTTCCCTCTTGGGTTTTCGCTTTCACAGGACATCATTGGTTAGCCTAAGAGTGATTGTTTTAAGGCAAGACCAGCTATCTTGAATAATACTCTTTGCCAGTGACATGGGGGGGTTCTTAGGTATAAAGGTCACATCAGCCCAGTTGTGATGATCAGTCATCATTGTCTACTTCAGTGGATTGGTAATCTCTATGAGATCCAGTTCTAGGTGTTATCTGTTGAATGTGTTTTCAGAGAGGTTTAGCTGGTGCAGAGGACTTGCCCTAGCATGAGTGGTGCTTTCTAACTTTATTTACTAAATTCAAATGCTAAAAGGAGAAGTGATGGAAAGACTATCATTTATCTCTTTCTACTGAAGAAACAAGTAACCAGATGCCTCAAACTCCTAACAACATATATTTTGCCCCCTCTAATGAACGATGTCATTAATCTATTAAGCCCAAATATGTCCTTTTTTTCTTAAGTTGATTTCATTAGATATCTGGTCACAGTAATGAGAAAAGTAACTAATACAGAAACATGCAAGGCAAATTTCTGTGATATACCTGATCAAGTAGTCAGAGCCCTAGAGGAAGGAGCATACCAGAGACTGGCAATGGAGGTTAGCAAAGCCCTAGAATTCTAAAAGCAGAGTTTAATGGGCCATTCATGTAAGAACTGGGAAGACCAGGGTGCCTAAAGAAATGTGGACAGTTGCAAATGGTCTCACAGGTTCAGATGGAAACAAAGACTTTGGGGTCTTGACTAGAGGTTGCACATTGACATTCAGGAAAAGAATCTGGCTGTCCTCCCTCTTTGTCTGGAAGGTTGAAGTGAGGCTAAATTCAAAAAGTAATGATCCAAGTTGGTTGGTAGAACATGTTTCAACATGACACGTTCTTCAGACTGTGGCATGGTTTCTACTCATGGCTCTTCATTAGCTATACGGGGAGAGAGAGTAGAAAAATATGAAAGATTCACAGTGTGGCAAGGAATGACAGGTGGGTGAATTTAAAGGCACAGGTGAAATGGGTGCAGAGAAAGCAACTATAATCTACAATTATTAAATGGATTTGAGCTATAAGGAAATCTCCACTCTTTACTAAGACAATAGGAAAGGTCCTGAGGACAAGATGCTTCCCACCAATGGCTCTAATTTGTAAAATGCAAATTCATCAAAAGATAGAAATTGAACTGGAAATGCTTTTGAAAGGATTCTCTTGCTCAAAAACAAGTGTTTCCTCCAGCACACCTGTCAAGGTACACAGAGGCTGCTGAAGCTGTGGTGGAAAGGGGGACTCACTAGATCTCAAGCTGTTAGCAGAATATGGTAGTTTCATCCATCTGGTTTTGTAGGAATGCAAAAATTTCAGGGTTAAATTCATGAAAGCTTGAACCAAGTTTCCAGAAAGTCCCTGATGTTAGGATCCAATTCCCTGCAAGGAGGTCCCAAGACATCATTGCATAAAGCCTGAAAGCCACGTTCCAATTGAGTTCTTGGAATGTTGAGGTATCTGTCAAGGAAAGCTGCATGTGCAAAGAAGAGCCATGTCAAGAGAGAGGCTGTGTGTTGTAGACAATAGAGCTTGGGAAGGATGGATGGTCAAGCTTATTGGAACACAGATGCTGCCACCATGAGCTCCAGATGTTGGACACAGAGCTGCTGGATTTGTTGTTTGCCTGGTTTCAGTCTCCTCTCTCTTTGATATCCTCCATTTCCTTTCTTTTGAAATGGGAATGTTAATTCTGTACCATTGAGTGCTGTAATGTAACTTTACTGTGTTTTTTTGTTTGTTTGTTTGTTTTTGTTTTTTGTTTGTTTGTTTTGTTTTGTTTTTTGTGGAACTCGCAATAAAGAAATTAAGTATTGGAGAAAACTTTGGGCTTTGAGAAATGTTAGGAATGTTAAGACAAGACATTCTTGGAGATTAGTTAGATACATTTTGCATCATGAGATGACCAGGAACCTTTTGTGGGTAAGGGGTGAAATATTAATGATTACAGTGATATGAGTATCAAGTTCAAAGGGAGTGGACTTGTAGTGTTTAACATTCATTGTTAATTTGGTTGGATTTATAATGATCTAGCAGATTCACCACTAGGAATTTATGACTGTTTCCAAGGAGGTTTAACAATTGGTAAGACTCACTTTGAATCTGGGTGGCATTATCCATGGGCTAGACTGAATAAAATAAAAAAAAGGAGGGCAGGGGAAATAAGGTGGAATAGTAATGTTTATCCTTCTCTCTTGTTTTCTGACTGAAGAAACTGCATGATCAGCTGCCTCATGCTCCTGACTGATGTGTTGTTTGGGGTAATTTACTTCAAAATCTTTTGGTATAATGGGACTAATATAAGTGAGAATGAATGAACACAAGTCCACATATCAGGCATGGTCAATTTTCATATAAAATGTCTTGACAGTGAGCAACTGATTGGGATGAGGACTGTTAGAATAGATTTTGATTAAAATAGACTTGATCAGTATCACTGACAGATTTTGACTAGATGGGAGCAATGTACAGCCTACTCCTGTCTGTGAATCAAACAGTTAAGTTCAACAATTTACATCTCTCTCATGAAAAACATTACTGCATTGAATACCACTCTAAGAATGCCTGGAGAACTAAATAGCTTATTTTGAAGCCCAGACAATGTGTTGGTAAAGGCACTTCATGATGTGGAAAAAGCAAACAGCCCTGGAAAGGTCTTGACCCTTTGTCTTCTTATTAACTATGTGAGCATCCAGTGGAATTTTATCTGAAGCCTAGTATTATTATTATGTCACCACTTGATGAGCTTCAAGGGTCAGTCAAAGACATAATTATCCCTGTTTTTTTACCACTATCAAATTCACATATACATATACCCATCAGATACTAAGTTGGCTTACTTGAATTACTTCAGTCCACATATACACAGTCCTATCTCACCCGTATTCATTTAAGATAACGTCATAAGTGTCTCAAAATACAACTCAATAAAACTCTGACTCAAAAAATGATGAAATACCATCCCACCTTTTCTCATCTATCCAATTAATGTTCCATGCAATGTTCCTCTCTGCTCCTGGAATGAGGAATCTCCAAAGAGGTTTTATACATGTTCAAAGAAATAACCATGATCACTCTTACCTCTTTGCTAGAACAAGACATTATCTGTACCTGAGAACACCCCTCAGCCATGGCCTTCATGCCACTTGAATTAGGGCCATGTTGCAGCAGGTCCCGCCAGTGCTAAAGCATGGCATGGCTCCCTGCTGACTCCACAAAGTAAAAACCACTTCTATTCCCTCATTCTCTACTTACTTCATTCACTACACACACACACACACACACACACACACACACACACACACACACACACACACACTGTTCAAGAAGAGCTTTATTCACTCAGCTATGACAGGAGAAGTCAGAGGCCAATGATTTTGCACATTCACCTTTGAAGGTTAAAGGAAGAGCCCAGGTAGAGCCTCCCATGCCTACCAGTCTTGCTGAAGCAGATCTCTGCTCATATGTTGCAAACCCTTCTGAAAAAGGGTGATTGTGAAAAAGTATTCATTTTTTCTAGGCTACTCTTGGCCTGAGGTTGTTGGAAGTAGTTACTACAATTGGGGTCAAAAGAAAAAAAAATGTTCAACCAAGATCTCTTATTAGATGATTTTAGACAAAAGCATCATGTAACCTGTCAGGTCAGTTCAGGGGAGTCCTGTTCTCTGCCCACTCTGCACTATAGGCTCACCTCAAAACAACAAAATAACTAGGGGAACTCTAGTTGACCTTTCATTGGGCAACCTAAGTGCCCCAGAACCATGGCTTTTCATGAGCCATTTCTGATTCATGGCATTGAAAAAACACTAAAATGTTTACCACCTGCTTGTATTACACTGTGTGTGCAACTTCTTTTTGTTTTGGTTTTGTGGTACTAGGAACTGAACTCACAATCTTGTGCAGGCTGAGCAAGGGCTCTGCTCTTGAGTACACACTCGGCCAGTCACATTTCTTCAGCACTCATTAATTATCCATGAAAATCTATTTCTAGCATTTGTGACACTGATTGGTATTGATTAAAGATCTTGCAAAGCTAAAGATAAGCAAAGCTCTTCTAATGGTCACTGCTAGAAGTTGGAGCACGACTTGCTGAAAGCACTGAGCACAAGGAAGGCCTAATCAATCAAATAATGTCTCTTATGCTAATGCCTCTTATGCTGGGGCAGCACACTTCATGAACCTAGGGTGCAAAGGTCTTAGGGATACACTATTGTGTACTCCATTTCTTATGGGAAGTGTCACCATTATTGATTGTAAGGTACACCAGGCATCTAAAATATCAAAAGGTGAGAGCAGTAGTCTTCAAATTAAAGATATTCTTGAAAGTAAACACTAAATACCATCACCATACTCCAAGTGGGCTCTGCGCCAAGCTATATGTGGACATGTCTTTGGTATTGTTTCTCTCATAGAGGAAAATAAAGTATTTTCTCCATTTGACTTCCAACTCTCTGGACTCTAAGCCAGATTTACCCTCTTGTTCCTACCTTAAGATCTGTAAAGAAATTTCCCTCTGAAGAAATTTCATCTGGTCTGTTTTAATAACTTGAACTTCTAAGTCAGTATTTCTCAGCTTATGAATTGTACAACCCTTGTGTCAGATTCAATTTGGTCACTTGTTAAAACTGAGTGCCCTCTTGTGCACTTGGCTCAACGGAATCAGAACTTTTAGAAGTGGGGCAAGAAGTCTGCAATTGAACAAGCCCTCCAGACAATATCTGGATATACCGAGACTTAAGAACAGCTGCCCAAAGTAAGGAGAAAATATAGCAATTCTGATGAAAATGTCCTTTTACCCAAAAGAGAAAAAATAATTGCAGATTGGCCACCAATTTAGAAAAGCAATAATAAAATGAGAAAAAGGTCTAATTTGAGACTTACAAACCCACTTCCTTTTTCCAAAAACAAGTTGAATTGCTTTCCCCAACTTTTGGCATGATAATGAGTTATGGTCAGTAAAATGTGAAAATGTTAGCCGATTCTGAGATTGGCTCCTAAATTGTCTTTGCGAACCTACACACTGTCATTCTTCGTGGTGGTTGGAATGGTAAAAATTCTTTAGGCTTGGATATTTGAAGACTTGGTCTCCAGCTAGTTGAACTGTTTAAGGAGATGGTGCAGCCTTGCTGAGGGAAACACATCACCAGGGTAGGCTTTGAAAGTTCATAGCCTCGCCCCACTTTCAGTTCACTCTCTGTTTTGTGTTTGCAGTTGACAGTGTAATCTCTCAACTTCCTGCTGCCCTACTCACTGCTTGCCACCATGCCTTTCTGCAATGATGAACCCTTATCCCAAGAGAATCCAAATGGTTGTCAATGTGACTATACCTGGAATAAAACCCAAACAGCTCAGCATACCTGTGAGGTTTTCTTGTTTGGATCATTTGAGGTGGGAGGAAACACCCTATGTCTGGGCCACACCTTCTGGTGGCAGCCCATATAGATGGACATAAAAAATGAAGCCTTTGCTTTTTGCCTGCTTGCCCACACTCTCACTGGTACATTCATCTGTGTTGTTTCTGAGGCATTGCTTCTCTGATACGAACCTACTTCATTAGGATTCTGACAGTAGACTAAAGACCAGCAGTTGTCTAAGAATCCTCCAAGACTCCTGCACCAAATTTGGACGGCTGAAACACTTAGTCACATAGAATGAACAACGACCAGATTCTTAGCCTTTCCACCAAGCAAACATTCCTGGTTGGACTACCTAGCCTATGTATGGGTTTTAAGCCACTCAAATAAATTACATATAAACACATACAATACACATGCATGCACAAACATATTGTGAATATATGCAAATTTCTTTGCAAGGGCTGGAGATGTTACTCATTGTTAGCGTTCTTGCCTTGCATGTGCAAAGCCCTGGGTTTGATTTCAGCACTGTCAGTGGGAAAATGTTGTAGAAAGTTTCCCAGCCCGTTTGGGCCCGAGGTTCGGACCTGGCCCGCGGTGGCTTTTGTCCCCCAAAGAAATGAACCAGACACTTATATTAACTTCATACTGTTTGCTCATGTCTCAAGCACATTACTAGCTAGTTCTTTGATCTTAATCCAACTCATTTCTAGTACTCTATCTGCCACATGGCCTGGCCTGTGGCTCACCTGGATTCGTTACATGTTTCCTCCTTGGAGGTCAGATGGAGACTGACTAACTCCACCCTCCTTCTACCTGTCTCTCCTTTGAATCTCCACCCACTTCTATGATGTTGCACTTAGGCCAAAACAGCTCCTTTATTTACAGCATACAGAGAACATTCCACCACACTGGAAAAGGTTTCTTTTTACTACCGTTGCTTTTCAGCCATAAGAGCTCAGAAGATCTGGCTGCTTCTTAGTGAAGAGCATACGGGAATTTCAAGTGGAGAGAGATTTTGAATAGCTAAGAAGAGAGAACGGCTTGTTGGCCAAGATCACTACCACATGAGAAGCAAGAAGAAGCTGCTCCAATATGGGCCAGCCATCTGGGGTATGCCTCTCTAATAAAATGCTTAAGGATGGATTATTTAAAGCAAAAGCAATGCAATTTGGGAGACTTTCAAGCCCCTTGTCCAGGCACTGGCATATTCTTTGTCTGATGGGGGCCTGGTCTTTGTTGTTGGTGCCTTTCATGTGTTCTCACATTGTAGAGATGGCAGGGAAGCTTCTCCCTTCTCTTTTAGAGAGTGTCTAATTCTATGTGGCACTCTACCTACTTGACCTAGTCACACCCAAAGGCCCTACCTCCTAACACTATCACATTGGAGATTAGATTCCATCACATGAATTGTAGAAGGACACAAACATTCAGACTGTAGCACTCAAACATGTCCCTCTGTAGTGTGTACATTTGTTCCCACTTAGGTCTCACTTGAGAAATGGTCTTGCTCTGGTGACTTCCATGATAAACCACAAAAATTATTTATCTGAAGTACATCATGCCAGAGATTCAAAGGAAAAGTATTTGTACTCTAGGGAAAAAAAAATCAAGAATGATCTTTAAAATCCTCACACAGCTTGGACAAAGAATTCAAGGGTGCTATGAAGAATATAATGTGCTCCAAAAAGAGAAAGTAAAAATAAAGGAGTATAATATATAATGCCTCTAATGGAATGAAGTCTGGAAGAAAAGCTGTGGGGAGAAAGTGTGTTGCCTTTGCTGGAGTGATGTGGGATGTCTTCCTGTATGCTGTGAACATGCTTAATTATTGGTTAATAAAGGATTTGGCCTATGGCAAAGCCACTTAGAGGCAGATGGGAATTACAAACATCTATAAAGGAGAAGAGGGCAGAGGTAGGCACCTTCCCAGAGAGCAAAATATAATGGAATTCAGGTAAAGCCACAGAGCCATATTATAATACATAGATTAATAGAAATGGGTTAAGTTGTAAGAGCTAGCAAATAATAAGCCCAAGCCATAGACTAAACAAATTGCAATTAGTATAAGTCTCTGAGTAATTGTTTTATAAGCAGCTCCAGGGCCGTAGGTGGGAGAGCTTAATACAGACAGCAGCCCAGATAGGCCAGAAACTTCTTCTGGCTATACTGGCATCCACTTGGTAGACACAGTCTTATTTCCCTATTAGTGATACACCCTTATTCAGATTGATTGCTGCCAATGATGCAAGGACACAGAGTTGAATATTTTCAACACCCTCTTAGATAAAGAGGACACATGTGCAGAGGATTCAGAGTACCTGGGAGGCCTTTGCAGAGCTGGGAATATTTGGAAGTGATTTAGACACTGGAGGAGGCCAAGACAGTATTCAAGCAGTGTGCAGGACTTTGAGAAGGTAGGGCAATCAGTGATCATCCTTTCCATACAGTGGTCTTCCCGATCTTCTTAGTCCATAAGAGGTGAAGAATCCTGAGCCCATGTCACTACCGAATGCAGACCAGGCAGAAAGCTTGGAGCTTTGCAGCACAAAGGCTTCTTACCTTTCGAATATTGCAGCCATACAGCTGCTCTATTGAAGCCAAACAATTTGATGCTGACTACTGTCCAGAGTTCCTAGAAAGTGGCCTCTGGTAGCAGTCAAGGTCTGGAAACAGGGATTCTTCGGGCAAGGCCCCAGTCATCAAACTGTGCCAAGAACTGGCAGTGATAAGTGAAAGATAGAAAGCATTAGTTTCTTTCTTCCTATTTCCACATAATTTGCCCATTTCCCCAACACTATGTGTTGAATAACCTGCCTTTTAACTACTGATTCAGAATGCCAACTTCCCGATGGCACACGGCCTAATGTGTTCTTGGATCTATTACTGGGCTTTGTACTTGGTTCCTTTTAATTCTCTGTGAAGTATGGAGTTTGAGACATATCTTTCAAATCAAACTAATTAATTACACTATTCAGATCTTCAACCTCCTTATTTTTTTCCGCTATTCATCTGTCAAAGGTTTAAGGAGGTATAATGGGTTTCTCAGCATATTCTAATTCTGTCAATTTCTCTATGAATATCAAATATTTTGCTTTTACAGATTTTGATGCAACATTATTCTCCAGATAAAAGTTTGTGTCAGTTAATATTCACTGCAAATTGTAAGTTTTAGCAAAACAAAACGAGGCTTTCAGTTTGAAAATCATAGAGGAAATGTAGCTTGGTTTCTGTCTTGCCTCAGAATCATTTCATAACTCCAGAGGGCCACTGGAATGAGAAGAGTTCCATACCCCTCAGCCGTAGTTAGTAGAGAGGAAGGGTAAACATATGAATATTAAATTGACTTAGTGAGGGGAAAGTTTAAAGTCATGTATAGCAGAGGAGAAAAGTGTCCGTAGTGATTGAATCCAGCTGAGTGAGCTCCAGAAAGTCTAGGTATCAATGAAGATAGCAGGAAGCATACAAAAACCAGATCCAGTGTCCTCTGCACTGCCCTCATAATCTGAGACAACCAGAAATTATTGGCAATATCAAAAGAGACAAAACATTTTAAAATATTGAACTAGGGAGCCTCAAGCTGACACTAAGGTTGAGTAAGGTCATCATGAGATACAAAGCCAAATCAGAGGAATTGGATAAAATAGTATATGGCAAGTAATGGGAACAGTGACCTACTTCATAGTTCTTAGCAGAAAGCTGGAGAAAATGCACATCCACACTCCCAAACTAATTTAAAATCCTGCCAGTACTGATGCTTGAGTTCAGAGGAAAAGCTAACTGGCTGCACATTTGTCATTTACCACCAAGTCCGATCATCACTTCCGAGTCTTTTTTTTTTTTAATATTTATTTATCTTAAATTTTCATTATTTTTATTTTATGTGAATTGGTGTTCTGCCTGCATGTATATCTGTGTAAGGGTGTCAGATCTTGGAATTACAGACAGTTGCTAGCTGCCATGTGGATGCTGGGAATTGAACTCAGGTCCTCCAGAAGAACAGTCAGTGCTCTTAACCGCTGAGTTATCTCTCCAGCCTGTCACTTCTGATTCTTAAAAGTGAATGGAAGGAATCATGTGAACTGAGAGCCAATACTATGTCTTTGAGGAAACCGTCTGTGCTGCTAGCTTTATGTCAATCTATAAGCTATAGTCATCTGAGAGGAAGGAGCCTCAACTGAGAAAATGCCTCCTTAAGATTGGTCTTTAGGCAAGTCTGTAGAGCATTTTCTTAATTGATGATTGATGTGGGTGAGTCCAGCTCTTTGTGGCTGGTACCACTCTGCACTGGTGGTCCGGAGTTCTATAAGAAAGCAGGCTGAGCAAGTCATGAAGATCAAGACAGCAAGCAGCACCCCTCCATGGCCTCTGATTCCTGCATGTTTAGATTCTTGTCATAGGTTCCTTCAGCACACTGTGACTTGGGATACGCAAACTAAATGAAGCCTTTCCTCCTCAGCTTGCTTTCGGTCATGATACCCATCATAGCAATAGTATTATAACTAAAATAGCTCCCTACCTGAAGAATAAAAGCAAAGGAAACATGGGCAAAATGCAGAGGGCAGCATAAACCTTAAAGATAATGAATATCCTCAGAGATAATGATGTTCATCTGAGAGATAAGCATAAGATGTTGTTTGATAAGATGGTGACTGAAAGGGAATAGGAAACAGATTTGAAAATTAAAAACTAAATTGTCATAATTTAAAATGCAACAAGGAGTTTGGAAATCACAGTTGAAAATCTTTTAAGAAATTACAACAAAATAATAAAGAAATGAATGAGGGTAGACTCCATCTGTTAAGTTCATCTTTGTTATATAAAACAGAAATTAAGGGAGTATAGAACATACAGAGGTATAAATTCAACAAGGATCCAGTTGAGATATTAGCACAGGGCCCTACAAATGGGTAAGATGTGTTCATCAATACACACACTAGTTAAGATTGCAGTCCTGGAGGTCAGATCTTGAAATTGTTCACTTTGCATATCCATTTGACTGGTCTACATGATGTCCATATAGCTACGGAAACCTTATTTCTAGCCTATGTGTTAAAGGTTTTTGGTCCAGCTTGGTGCTACTGGAAAGACAAAACCTCTAAGAAGCTGGCTAAGAGTCTGTATCTTTGAATCATTGGGGGATGTGTTTAGTGAATGATTATGGGCCTATCATTCCCTCCTGGGCTTTGCATATCTCATGGCCACAAGGAGAGCAGCCTCCACTACATTTTTCATGCTGTGATGTTCTGCCTTGCCACAGACTTAAAAGCAGAAGAGCCAAAAACTATGTGCCGAATTCTCTAAAACTGTGAGCTAATCATTTCTACCCAGTACTAATGAAGAAAGCTCTTCTACCAATGGGGCCATCCTCCCATTTGCAGACACTCAATAGAACAAAAGCACAGAGGGCAGGAGGGCTTTTCCTCTTTCTTCCTTTGGGCTACAATGTCTTTCCTGTTCTCTGATATGATTGTTCCTGGCTCTCCAGATCCCACACAGTAGGTCTTTGGGGCTTCTTGGCCAGCAGACTCTCATGTAAATCTTCTCTTTGGTGTGTATCTGTTCATATGTCCTAGTGGCTCTTGTTTCCAGGAGAACACCTACCAATACAGATTCTAAAATCACAAGGCTTGGCAGGAGGCAGATAACCAAGAATGGATAATAAGAATAAGAGTGGAACTGTGATGGATAGGAAATAAAAAGCAAGAGGCCAATGCTGGGAAAGAGAATTGTCCTTTTCTCCTAGAAAGAAAAAAATGAAAAAGAAGTGATGGATGTGTTCTAAACTAATTTGAGTAGTCACACACACACGGGGGGGGGGGGGAGAGAGAGAGAGAGAGAGAGAGAGAGAGAGAGAGAGAGAGAGAGAGAGAGAGAGAGAGAATGGTAACAGTTAAGCCCCTGCCTACAGAAGCCCCAGGAACATTTGTTCCCTGCCCTCCCGAAAAGGTTTGAAAATAATAGAATATTTGACATATTTTCATGCAGGAGTTTTACCTTGAGAGATCTCATGCAGCTATTGCTATTTTGGGGGAAAAGTTGTCCATGAGCTCAGTAAAGAGTTGGAAAACTGGAAGCAAGTGCAGAGCAATGAGGTGGGCATTGAGCACAGCAAAGATGTCCACAGAAGGAACTGTCTCCAGTGTGTTCTATTGACATCGTCCACACAGACATGACAACAAAGCATCAGTGACAGGCACTATTGATTAGCTTTCCAAATGTCTGCATTTCTTTCTTCTTTATCATCAAAATCTCAGTTTTATTCAGAAAGCACACATCTGTTTGAACATGTGTGTGCTGCTATATTGCCTGGCAGTTGGGGGTGACCCTATGACACAATGTCTACTAATGAGACTCACACTGAGGGATTTGGGAAATTCTTGTGTTTTGTCTTTCTCCTTTTTCTGCCTTTCTGCCTCTCCAATACACAAAAATACAGTATCAGAGGTATGCAGACCCTAATGTATGTTCACAAGAAGGTCACCACTGTGGGAACAGAAAATCAAAATGAGCCTGCTTGACCTGTCAATGCTCTGTGATTTTTCAGCCAATGATATCCCTAATAATAACAATATGGGATGCATACATAACCCAAACTGGGATATACCTAATAGCCAAATGTAAGCAGAATAAAATTGGTTATGAAAGTGAGATGAATAGCACCAGTGAGATGGCTCATTGGGTAATAGTGCCAAGCCTAAGGACCCGAGTTCCATCCCTGGATCAAACATAGTGGAACTAGATAACTGATTCCTTCAAGTTGCTTACACACACACACACACACACACACACACACCGTAATTTCAAAACTACAACAAATAAATAACAGACAATAAGCCTTGGTCAAAATTATTAAAAGCCAGTATTGCTCATCAAAAGCTGTCATGTACATATGTTATATACATAACTTTAAGCATATGAGAACTAACTAAGGGGCTAGAGAGATGGCTCAGTGGTTAAGATCACTGACTTGCCTTCCAGAGGACCCTGATTGGATTTCTCAGCACCCACACAGTTGCTTGTAATTATCTGCTACTCTAGTCATAGGGTGTCCAACACTCTCTTTCATGGGCACTAGGTGTGCATGAGACATACAGACATACATTCAGGCAAAATACTCATATACATATACATAAAATTAAATTATATTAAAAATAAATGCATAAGGATTAGAAATGATGCCTTCAGAATATTGGATGGGGTCAATGTCAAGGAAATACATTTTGTTAGATCTTTATCTGACAGAAAGACTTTAATTAAGTGCATTAATTTCTTCTAGAAGATTCCATGTGTAATGAAGATGTTTGTCCTTCTTTGCCACAGGCCCACTTTTTGTGTCCTTACATGGCAGATGATAGTGGCACTCTGGCTTCTTTCTATTAGGGAGTTATCATCAATGTGGAGAAATGTTCTTAAGGCTCCATCTAAACAAAATTTTCCTTCTCTCCCAATTCCTTACAGATCTTCCTGCCTTTATATGCACTCAACTTTGTAATTCTTTCACTATTTTTAAAACAAACTAAAACAAAAGACAAAACAAAAATCAAAGCAATCAAGGAAACAAACAAACAAATGAAAAATACCCAGAAATCAAAATAAACAAGCAAAAGACCACTTGAGACAAAAAAAAAAAAAAAAAAAAAAAAAAAAAAAAAAAAAAAAAAAAAAAAAAAAAAAAAAAAAAAAAAAAAAAAAAAAAAAAAAAAAAAAAAAAAAAAAAAAAAAAAAAAAAAAAAAAAAGCCTAAACGAGACAAAATGGGACAAAAGTCTAAGGCAATGCCCTTGAATTTGTTCTTTGTTGACACCTATTCCTGGTCATGAGGCCTGCCTGAAATGTGATGGAAATACCCAAAATCATTGGAGAAAACTGGTATTTACTTTGCCAGTGGGTATCAGTTGCAGATATCTTCTTGGTTAGGGGTGGGAACCTATGTCTACTTCCTCTCAGTGCTGGGGAGTGCTCTGTCTGGGTTGAACCTTGTGCAGGCTCTGTGCCTGCTGCCAGAATCTTTGTGAGTCTCTCTCTCTCTCTCTCTCTCTCTCTCTCTCTCTCTCTCTCTCTCTCTGTATATATATATATATATATATATATATATATGTGTGTGTCTGTGTGTCTGTGTGTGTGTGCATGTGTGTGTGTATACATATATATATATATATATGCATCAATCTTGTTGTATCTGAAAGACACTGTTTCCTTGAAGTCATCTATTGCCTACGGTTCTTACCATCTTTCCACCTCCTCTTACACATATATCCTTTATTCTTGAAAAGAAGGTTTTGATAAAGACTTAGATTTAGAAGCGAATGCTTTAAAGTCTTCTACTCTCTTCCCTTTGTCCAATTGTGGGTCTCTGTGCTAATTCTCATCTTCTGCAAAAAGAATCTTATCTGATGAGGGTTGGTTGAGGCACTGATTAATGGTTATAGTAAAATATCATTAGGAGACAATTTATTGTTGTATTTTTTTTTTTTTTAGCAAAATTAAAGTATTGTGTTTTCCCGAAGACGCATGGTCTAATCTAGTCTTGGGTTCTTGGTCACTTAACAATGTCAGGTCTGAGTTCCATCTCTTGGAGTGGGCCTAAAATCCAACCAGAATGTATCTGATTTCTTCCATAACATTTGTGGCACTATTGCACCAGCGCATCTTACAGGCAGATCACTATTATAGCTCACAGGGCTTGTGTCTGATAAATATTGTCTTTCTCCTCCAGGTGTGTGCAGAATATCTTCTAGCACCATGAAAGCTGGTAAATAGGGAGTGAAGCTTCTAGCTCGGCACCAGCTTGATTTTTTTTGTGTGTTTGATGACATAAGTAAATATTGTCTACAACTACAGGGCCTTACCATCAGGTTATGGAGAGCAACCAATAGCCTTGGCAATAGCCTGGTTGAAGAAACACACTTTTAAAAAATTAATATATTTATTCTCTTATGTATTACATCTGGACCTCAGTTTCCCCTCCCTTGTCTCCTCCTAATCCCTTCCTACTTCCCCCTCCCTGTTTATTCTTCCTCCATTTCCCTTCAGAAAAGAACAGGCCTCCCAGAGTTATCAATCCAACATGACATACTAAGTTGCAATAAGACTAGGCACTTCCCCTCATATTAAGGCTGGGTGAGGGAGCCCAGTAGGAGAAAAGGGGTTCCAAAAACATGAAAAGGTGTCAGAGAAACCCTCCACCAGTTCCTCTGTTACGATTCCTACAAGAAGACTAAGCTGCACAGCCGTAATTAACATATATGTAGAAAGCCTAGGTCAGACTCATGCAGGCTCCCCTATTGCTGGTTCAGTCTCTACAAGCTCCCATGAGCCCTGCTTAGGTGATTCTGTGTGTTTTCTTGTGGTGCCCTTGACAACCCCCAACCACTCCCCCCCACTCTCCCCCTCCCTGCCCCCTTTCTTGTCCCCAATGCTTCCTCTTCCTTTTCAGGAGGATTCACCTAGTTCTGCCTGATATTTTGCTGTTGGTCACTGCAATTGTTTCTGTCATTTTTTTTCTAGCTGTGTTTGATTCTGTCCTGGGTCTCTGGGCCTTCTGGCCGCTGGTATGTAGGCAGTTTCAGGGTGGGCTCCCTCTTGTGGCATGGTTCACCTTGAGTGCTGAACCAATCACGGGTTGACCACTCCCACAATTTCTATGCTACCTTTATGTCAGCACATCTTGCAAGCAAAACCAATTATAGTTGAAGGTTTTGTGGCTAGGTTGGTGTCCCAATCCTTATATTGGAAGTCTTGCTTGGTTTTAGGAGATGGCCTGTTCAGGCTCCATATCCCCTGTTACAAGGAGTCTTAGCTAGGGTCACTCTAATAAGATTCCTGTAACTTTCCACTAAAATAGGTTTCTGTCTTGCTCCTGAAATGCTCCCCAATTCTAGTTCTCTCTCTCTCTCTCTCTCTCTCTCTCTCTCTCTCTCTCTCTCTCTCTCTCTCTCTCTCTCTCTCTCTCCACTCTCTCCCATCCTGATCCCTCCTGTTCCAGTCCCCACCTGCCTCCACTCCACCCTCAATATCTATTCTATTTCCTCTTCCCATGGAGATTCAAGCATCTCTCCTTGAACCCTCCTTGATACTTAGTCTCCTTGGGTCTATGAATTGTGGCGTGATTATCTTTTACTTTACAGTTAATATCTACTTATAAGTTAAGAAACAGACTTTGACTCATATGAAGCCTTTAAGTTTGGATTTATGTGTTGTGTTGTTTACACATAAGCTCCATATTATACAGTTTTCCTATGAACACTTCATCTGTGTCTTTGCCTCTACTTTTGTCTTTATTGCCTTAGATCTTTTTGTGTTGGGTCTGTAAATTGCAGATAGAACACACATAGGTTCAGGGTTTGACCTAATCTGAAATTCTGTCTTTTCCCAAGGAACCGTAATGTGTTTGTTTTACTGATAGGAACATTACGTTTGATCTTTCTTCTGTTATCTTTTTATGCTTTTATATATTTTTTATGTTTTCTTTGCTTTTGGACTTTTGATAAATGCATTTTGAAAGGCAAGTTATCTTTTAGTCCTACTGATTTTTATCACTAATTTTCTTTTAAAATGCTTTTAGAAGGAATTTCTTGAAATACATTCCCTTAATAATCAGACTCAGAATTGAAACATAAATCCAGTTTGTACATTTAAAACAAAGCATGGCTTGTGCTGTCTGCCTCCCTTCCCCTCTGTGCTCTTCTCTCCTATTAGGAGCTACACAGATATAACTTACATTGGATATGTTTTTTAAATTACTTCTTTGATAATTTCATGCATTGTATTTTAATTATAGTCACCTCTTCCCTTGGTCCTCTTGGACCCACATTCTATTCTATACCCACCCAATGTTGTGTCCTGATTTGTAAAAGCCTCTATGGAGTCCAGTTAGTGCTACAACTTAGGTGTGTTGCTGTTATTGGAGCTTGTTAGACTTACCAGAACCCACACTCTTGAAGAGAACTAACTCTTCTCCTGGTGGATATTAATTACTAATAGCTGCTCAGCTGGGGGTGGGCCTTCATGCCCAGACACCCTCCTCTATGTGGGGATATTTGCTTGGCTTGAGTTTGCAAGGGTCTTGTGTATGTAATGACAACTCTGTGGGTTCATTATAGCTCACAACTTATTTTTGAGATTTTACACTTTATCAACTTATTTATCTAGTCCTTTTTTCCCAATGAAGATTGACCTCTGGGTCTCCCCACAAATACAAAAATCTTTGATGTTCAAATGTCATATAAAATATTGTAATAGTCTCATATAACCTACATATGTGATACTAAGTACTTAAAATTATGTCTAGATTACTAATGGTATATAATAAAGTATAGTTATTATGTAAAATAATTTTGTATTTAGAGATCTCAGGAGGAAAAAGATCTGTTCACACTCAATGCAAATGCAATTTTTCTCCAAGTATTTCAACACACAGTTTGTGGATTTTATAGATACTGAATCTGTGGTTACAGTGGTTGGTGACTGTACTTCTGTCCATGTAACCCAGCCTGCTCCATATCTGTCCTAAATAGTAAGATGGTGTTTCTCAGTGTATCCGAGAGAACCATGGTCCTGTCTTCCAGGCATTTGAAGTCTATTGAATAAGTTCCTGTGTTCCCAGAAGAAGATGGGCAGAGGAATGTCCAGAGAATGTGTAATGGGGAAGATATTAGAGAAACATCCACCTGTACTGGATTCTGAAGAAGGTCCCTGATCACCATCAGCATCATGGTAATGGTTGAGCATTGTGTTGATTGTTCTGTCCAAAGAGCAGGGATGGCATCCTAGGCATACAGAAGAATGTAATGACAGAGCAAGGGGAAATACAAAGAGCCCAGAGTTGCAGGAACTTGGCTTCATATGAAAGCAAACAGGGAATAGCAATAAAGTGACCCTCTCCACAAGGTTAGAAATGTCCCCAAGAGTCACTCTTAAGAAATCTCCTGCTTAAAAGCTATAAGAAGGATGTGAGTGGAAGCGGGTGAGGGCTAGAAATGAGGATGAAAATATGCCAAGCCCTGATAATTCTTAGGACATTTACAATAAAAATGATGAAAGGGAGGATGGAGCAAGAGAGCAAGCAGAGGATGTGACCTCAGGACTCTTTCATTGGACAGACAGGAGACTCTTCATGAGCTACTCCAAACTCATCCACTCTGTTTCTCACTCAAAACGAAGTCCCGCTAGAACTGATATTTTGAAGAAATAGCTCTGAGGTCTCATTGGCCACAGCCTGGATGGGCTTGTGAGAAGCAGTTGACTGACAGAAAACATGAGAAAACAGAGATGCTTGTAAACCCAAGTGAATGAGGTATCAGGTGAGTCCCTTTCTCCTCACCTCAAACTGTCACCTGACTCTTATAAAGTCATAAAGTCATTCATTTCTTTCTCCCCCCCCCTTTTTTTGAGTTATGGTTTTTCAGTGCAATATTCCTAACCAAGCCGGCCTCAAACTCACAGAGATCTTCTTAGCTCTGCCTTCCAAATGCTGGGATTAAAGATATGTACCACCACCAGGAAAAATTTCATTTTCTTAAGTAGAAATCATTTGTAATAGTTGGATACTGAATTGGCAATGGTTCCTTAGTTTATGTCTGATTTTGTCTTGCAGACAAGAATAATATGTTCATTATATAAGGGGTGTGGCTGCATGGCTAGCAGTCTGAAAGAAGCAAACTTAATGTGGCTTGATGGATCCAAGCTACAGCCTTATCATCATTCCACGGGGTTGGATATTTTATATTGCTGTGAAATATTCTCTTTTCATTCACTGTGAAGATTTGTCACTCAGATTGGTTTAATAAAAAGCTGAATGGGCAATAGCTAGGCGGGATTTGGGGGGAGCAGATATAACACTGAGAAGAAATGGGAGAGTTGCCAGATGAACATCAAGAAAGTAGAAAAGCAACATAGGTAGTATAGAGTAAAGGTAATAAAGCCATGAGGCAGAAAGTAAATTAATAAGAATGGGTTAATTTAAGTTATAAGAGTTAGTTAGAAACAAGCCTAAACTATTGGCTGACATTTTATAATTAATGAGAAATCTCCATGTGGTTATTTGGGCACTGGTAGTAGGAACAGAGAAAGTTTGACATTATTTCTTTTTATTCTTTTTTTTCTCTCTTTGAATTTAACTTTTAAAAGTTTTGAGTGACATTTTTTCAAGTTCATTCATTTTTTTTCTTCTCTTCGGAGTTCTTAATGACTATTATGATGCTTTTTGGTCCTGGCTTTACTTTTGATTTTCTGAAATTTCCATTTCTCTCTTTTATGACCCATCTGTTCTTACATGCTGTCTGCTTCTTCATTAACACTCTTAGTATGTTAATCACAGTTGTTTTAAATCCCCAGTCTAATTGCAATATCTCTGCCATATTTAATTCTGGGGCTTGCTCTTTCTCTTATTTTTTCTAAGTAAGCCTTCAATTTTTTTCCCAACTAAAATACTAGGGATTAAACTAAGGACATTATACATGTCAGGCAAATGTCCTACCCCTGAGCTATGCTCCTATCCCCTTAGTCTTGTTTTTCTTTCTTTTTTTTTCTTTATTTTTTATTGTATTCCAGACAAGGTGGACTGGGTAGAAGAAGCCTGATGTTTATCCCTACTGCTCCTGGGCTTTGCTCCAGTAAGGGTTGCTTTCCATCTGCCTATTCATCTCTCTCACCTGGGAGATAACTTTCTGATGATCTAAGAAGAGTTGTTGGTTTCTAGTTTGGTCAGCTTTTTCTTGTGGTGTGGGCGGGAGAGATGACTTCAAAGTTCCTTACATGCCTTGCTAAACAGCTAAATAAGGCTTTTATGTAGAGTTTCATTCCCAGGGGTTTATAAACTTTCTTTGGGTTTTAGAATTTTAGAATGAAAGTTTTAATCACTCTTTTTTATTGCTTACAGTCTTAGCAAGAACTATATTTCTGTGTTCATGAGAGTGTTTGTTGAAAGACAGTCCTGTTCTTACAGACCTACAAAGCTGACAGGATGTTCCCTCCTGTTTTACAAATAAAAATGTCTAAATTCAGGAAGGTAAGGTGACTTTCTCAGGGTCACACGGCCAATGACAGACCCAGAGCCTGAGTCCAAGACTCCTGAGTCAGTTCAGTATTCCTCTAAAGATCTTTGTCTGTCCCTCATCTATGTGACCAAGGACCATAGGTCCTCTGATTGAATTCATAGATTAAATGGTCTCCACAGCAAATAATTTGAAAGAAGGGTGGGTCTCCTCCCAACAACTTGTTGGGAGTTGTGATGCTTGAAGGAAATGCCAGGGTAATTTGGAGCCAGGAAGAAGCATCTTGATTGCGGTGGGATATATTTCTCTAGAAAAAGGGGAGCCAGAGACTGTAGGAATGTGAGTTGCCTTCCTCACTGCGTGGAGTTCCTTCAGCACCTTGTCAGAATCCAGTATTGTCTGCACACTGATGCCCTCTAGTGGTTTGAAGAATTTTTCCCCCTCCAACCTCTAATCTACAAGAAACTTCCATGATTGAGTCCCCATGTAGGAAGTGGGAAATCATCCATCCTGCATCCTTGCCCCTTGGCTCAGAGGCTTGTCTAATCAGGCCTTTTTTTCCCCTGCAGACACGTTCTTTAACGTTTTAAATTCCGCAATTCAAAGACATCTAGAACAAGGAGTGGAGCAAAGCTTTGCTCACATGGAGAAACATGCACCTAGGCCTAAGCATGGGAGAAGAGTACCGTGCAAGAACACAGCACACTGGGATGCATGCACAACTACACACTCTTCTGAGCAAAGAAGGTTTTTGTAAACCCAAAGGGTGTATTAATACATTTGGGGATTTCCTTTTGATAAACACTATGCAAGAGTACAAATACAAAATTAGGTACAGGTCCTTGGAAGGACTCTCCTCACCAGCTTCAAAGTGAATTATCTTCCCACACACCCATCTGCTTGTGCATACACACAGAAGAGGTGGTGGTCTAGGCTGGCACTTATTTTAATTTTTAATATCACTCCTGAAATTCTATATCTAATGGGAATGAAGTCACCTTGGAAAGCCACGTTCTTACTCCTATAATGTTACTGCTGCTCAGAATATATGGACTTGACTCTTGGAACTGACTTTAGATCCTACAAAATATTCCTTGAAATACCACTAATAGTGGCAACTTTTATCAGTGAGGGGCAGGTTTGTTTTTTTTTTAAATTCAAGCCCACACAGTGGATTTATACACACTGATAAATTTTGCTGTAAAGTGATCAGACTGCTTGTGCTACTTTTGGCTCAGAATAAAGAGTCATTTTTAAAGTCATTAAACTTTCCTATGCCCCCCCATTGGTTATATACTATTCTGTGAAGACGTTTTCTTGAAAAGAAACACCAAAAGATTTCTATCAATAAAAAATAAATCATTTGCATTTAACATGTGTGAGGGGTCCATAAGAAAGGGCCAGTGGGGTCAAATCAGATATCTTGCATATCAGATACTTACATTATGATTCATAATAGTATTAAAGTTACAGTTATGAAGTAGCAATGAAAATAATTTTATGTATTAAAGATTTGCAGCATCAGGGAGTTGAGAACCATTGGGCTTTGCTAGTTCTCCAAGAAGGAATATTGATCAGGGCTCCATTGCTGAGCTCTGAAACCTGAGCATGTAGGGGCTAGGCTGACTACTCTGAAGTCACAGCAAGTGTATAAGGGACATCAGGAAGGATTCATTCCCAGCCGGGTTGCCTTAGGTGCCCAGCCTCTCCTCAGACATCCCAAGACTTCCAAAACAATTACAGATCACAAGAAAGTCTGAGATGTTCCCAGAAAAGCTTCTCTCCTCTGTCCTCTATTCAAGGTCAAACTTATTTCATGCTCAGGTGGTTTTTTCCAGCTTGCCTGGTTCTCACATTATTATTTTATTTTATTTCCCAGGTCTTTTCCCAAAAAGATCATATGTATTTTGTTCTACTTTGGGTTTTGCTTCTTAAAAACACAAAAAGCTTCTGGTTCAGCTTTCCATCATGGGTACCTTCAAGGATGTCATTGGTTTTCCTTGTTTTACCATTCATGTATGTGTAAGAGAGTCAGGCTCTATTTCTTTATTCTTTAGTATTGATACTTTCAGGCCTCAATCGTAAGCTCAATTCCTTCTTCCTCCTTTCTAAGGAACAGAAAAAATGATGGGTGCTTCTTTCATGGAACCACTAGGAAATTCAGGTTCCATCAAGTCTGTCTATGAGCTACCCCTTCTACCACCACAGAAGCCCGGGGCCCCGTTTGCAATCTCCTGAGCCATTTTGGACTTGGTTTGAGCTCTTTAATCTCATAAGTGCTGCACTTTCCATATTCAGTGAAAGTAGGACTTTATAGAATTGGAGTTGAAGTACAAGAAGCCATCTGGCTGTCTCGGGAAGGTGGTCACAATAATAATTAGATATTATTAGTCATTAAAGACTGGAACTGGTAATGATTTTCCTCATTTCAGCTGCTGTAAGAAAATGCTTCCACATGTAGACACTCACATTTCTGGAGGAAATCTGAAATCATGGCAGACTTGGCTCTTAAGGACAGCCTTCTGCTGCTTCTGCCTCTTAGGGTTCCCATGTGACCTCTGAGAGGTGAGGGAGGAGAAAAAGTGAAGGAGAAAATGAGTGACCATGCGGTAACCTCCCTTGTTCTTACAAGGACACAAATCTCATGTCAGGTGTCCTGTTCCCATTGGCTCATCTAACCCTAATTCCCTCCCAAAGGTGTCACTTCCTCATAGCATTGCCCTGTGAGTAGTCCCCAAAGATAAACTTGCAGGACAAAAGCTCTTCTATCTGTTCTCCCTACTCATGTCTACAATAAAGAAGAAAAGTCCTCTCTCTTTACCATGCCAAATGCCTGAAAGACGCAAGAGAGGAAGGAATCCATCTATGTGGTAGGGAGCATGGCAGAGCACATCAGCTCATATACTGACAGTCAGGAAGGAGACAGCATCAACAACAGGACAGGGCATGGCCTCAACGGAGATGCACCCAGTGACCTCCTTGCTCCAAACAGGCAAGAAGTCCCAGTGGCTCTTAATGACCTAGTCGAACTTTTAGCCATCAAAAAAATTAAATCATCCAGAGCCCTCCCAGTCTCCTCACAGGGCAACCAGAGGTGTGCTGAAGGAGCTGAAGACCGAGGCTAAACATTGCAAATACCTGCCTTCTCACTGGAAGGGATCACTGGTTCAGCTGTCACTTCTCTTCCTTTAGGCTATGAGCATGATGACACTCAGAAAATGTAGCACTACCTACCTACTCCCCACACACTGCTGCAACATAAAAGAAGCCGGAGAGGGAGAGGAGGTGGCATTTTGGAGGAATGTCATGTTCACAAAAAGCAGATCTTTTCTCCCTACCGTGAAGGGAGGGAAGTGCCAAGAGATTTAACTCTGGAGTGAGCAGCACCTGGGAATCAGGAAGCTACTTCAGTCCCTGGGGACCCTACCTAGTCAGGAGGACTCAGAGGCAAGATATGAGGGGAAGGTGGCCTTCATGGATCTTTTGGAATGAATTCAGAGTGAGGTATAGTGATGTCACCCCTGTTAAAAACACTAGTGAGCACACACCATAAAATAATCAGCATTCCAGCTGGGTTTAGTAGTGTATGCCTTTAATCTCAACAGAGGCAAGTAGACCTCTGTGAGTTTGAGGTCAGTGTGGTCTACACAGTGTGTTCCAGGAGAGTCAGGAATACCTAGATAGAACATATATATATATATAGAACATATATATACATATATATACACATACATACATATATATATGTAGAGAGAGACAGACAGACAGACAGAGAGACAGAGAGAGGGACACAGAGAAAGAGAGACAGACAGAGACAGACCAACAGAGAGACAGACAGAGAAAGACAAAGACTAAATAAGAAGTATTCTTCAAAAGCTAACAACAGTGTATCTGGGAACTTGACATACAGAAAGAATCATGCCTTCTGGGTACTCAGTATTATAGAAGAAACAAAACAAAAGCTGGCAGAAATGAATGAGACACATGCTGTTCCTTCCCCTCCTTTGAGCCCCAACACCAGCATGGTATGTAACTCCCCTGTATTCCAAGCCAGTAGCTCCAAGTCTGCTCTTGAATTAGGGTAGAGAGAGCTAAGGGTTTTAGAAGTGGAATTGTAAAGAGCAAAGTTAGGTTTCTAAAAAGTAAAGAACCAAGGCCAAGAAGCAATGGTGTTGCTGCCCATTCTGAATTTTGGGTAGACAGGGAGGCTGAGGGGGAAGGGACCACACACACTAGCTGCAGGGGCTGTTGGAATCTGCTAGACACTTCCCTCTTCTGAGGAGCCCAGACAATGACTTTAATTTGAATCTTCTATGGCTCCCACAGAACTTGCTAGAGTGTCTAGTGAGTGTGTGGGGGTGGATCAGGGTCTAGTCTACCAGAGGAAGGGATAGCAGAAGGACCCTCATAAAGACCCAGGTAACATTAGCTTCTAGAACAACATCCCTGAGTTGTGTGTGGAGAATATTGCTAATGCTGCCCATTGCTGTGATCAAGAAGAAAATAGAAAGATGATCCCAAGGGAATATCTGGATAATACAACAGATGCTATAGATAAATTCACCTTTCCGGAGGCACCTTTGACGGATTGATGAGATGGTTTTGTAAGCCTTCCACACTTCCTTTGTCTCTCAGCAGGCCTCAGCTCTAAAGAAGAGCTCTGAGGGAGGTCTCTAAAGGTAGGCAATGCACACACTCTTTCTGTTCTACTGATGTTTAAGCTAGAGGAAGCACAGGTGTCTTCTGGCAGCTTTTCTCTACAAGGTCTTCCATTGTTTGAGTCTGCCTCAATTTCAGGCATAGCTGCTGGCTAGATGTGGCTGCTGCTGTTTGGGGCAGAGATGACAGGTCATCTAGGAGTGGTGGCTTCATGATCAAGTGAGACCAGAATGGAGGTCAACTTCATTCAAGTGTGTTTTATAATTCCATGTTTGTTCTTATTCTGAAACTGGAGAACTACTGTGGCCAAGCTCAGAACTTCCTAACCTTTTCCTGCCAGCCACACGAAGTCAGACTTTTCATTAATTTTGCTCTTTCTGACTGGACTATATTGGCTTATGGTTTCTACCACTTTTGCTTAGGAGTTTAAACCAGAATGGTCCTAGATGGAAAGCTAGTTACACAAGTCAGGTTGATTTTTTTCAAAAAGTTTTATTGTAGTGTAACTCATATGTCATATAGAAGTGTACAGTTTGATGAGTTTGTATATTCACAGATAGGTGCAACTATTAACAGTGAATTTTAAAAACATTTTCATTTGAATGGATTCATATGAGTTTTTTGTATATGACTTAAAATTGAGATAATGTTATTTACATTTTATTTATGACATAGCACGCATTGTACACACCTCCTGTGAATTGTGCTAAAATATAAACGCTTTAAAAAATAAAGTAACATTGCACCTAAGGGGTAAATGTCACATGGCTCTAATAGATGAAAGCAAGTTCCCCTATGTAATCACCAAGAGATACTACTGTAAAGCATCGGGTGGGTGTGGGCAGCTGACTAACAAAGTAATAGCAGAAACTGAAGAAAAAAAAAAAAAAAAGCCAAGATGGCTTTGTGTTTCTGTTCTAGTGAGTTGATGTAAATTTACCTGTGTATAGTTTTGTTAAGTGCAAACCATTTCAAAGGATCTGATTAAGCATCGCCTTTCATTTGGTAGCCCTCCCATACACACTTACTCACCTTCCCATTTTTAGACGCGATGGCTTATGTTCACATTGTCCTCTCCACCTTGGGTATCAGCCCTCCCACTCCATCCTCAGCCTCTCAATGTAAAATCCTGCCTTACTAGGAAAACAAAACTATCCTTTCCCTTCTGACTCCAGGAAGAGAATGGCTCTTGGCTGAGAATTTAATCTAGCGTTTTCAAGAAGTAATTACAAAGCCTCTGCTAGGTCTTTGTGTAGTCATGAGAGCAGTTCTTAAGAGGTATATAGCTGGAAAATGGGCCTATTTCTTACTTCAACAGACCCTAGGGGTTTCCGTCAGAAAGGGCGAGGGCTCCTGCATTGTTTAAAGATACATTATATGAAGTGTTAATTACACACAGATGGGAGGCATTGAAAACTACAGGCACATTAAGGAAATACTTCTGTTCTACTTTATGGATTTAGAATGTAATGTCTCTGATCATTAATATTGGTCCTTGGGAGAAGTGTGTGTGTGTGTGTGTGTGTGTGTGTGTGTGTGTGTGTGTGTGTGAGAGAGAGAGAGAGAGAGAGAGAGAGAGAGAGAGAGAGAGAGAGAGAGAGATCATAACAAATCTAATAGGTCTCCAGTGAGAAATCAATATTCTATGAGGATTACATACAATACCTTGCAATGGTGAGACCTGCAAGGCAGATGATGAAGAACATCCTCCTAAACCTCAGAGGCTTAGTAGGGATATAAGATACTAACCTTACTGCTGAGATATTATCATAAATAACTGGGCACTGGAAGAGAGGGAGGTGCTGACTGGACTGAGATCAGTCTCTGTACTTCAGTAATGAATGTCATAAATTTGAAGTCAGAAGAAGACTGAGGACTAGCCTGGAGCCTTGAGGGCATTCCCCTGAGCTCCACATTGTATATGCTTTCCCCTGGGGCTGCAGCAAAATCATGTCAGTTACAGAGTTTTAAATATCTGCACCCTTGGCTTACTGCAGTCCTACAGAAGTGTTGTTAGAAACACAGGGAAATGGATAACTGGGTAGATAAGAAGATGAGAAGTAGATGTGATGGTTTAGATCAGAAATGTCCCCCGAAAGACTTGAGAAATGTGTCTGTGTGTGTGTGTGTGTGTGTGTGTGTGTGTGTGTGTGTGTGTATGGTTCCCAGTTAATGACTGTTGGGAGATTCTTGGACAAATGGTCTTTCTGGAGGAAGTGTGTCACTAAAGATGAACTTCAGAGATTAAAGACCCAGCTTTTCATTATTTCCAGATCACTGTCTGCTTCCTGCTTATTGTTCAAGATGTGAGCTCTCAGTTCACTGTTCCAACCACCATGCTTGCTGGCTGCCATGCTTCCCTACCATGACAGACTCTTGTCTCTCTGCAATCATAAGATGACATAAACTCCTTTTCTGTGAGTTGCTTTGGTTATGGTTTTTTATCACAGTAACAGAAAAGTAGCTAATACAGTGGGCAAACAGGAGACTTATAACCATAGATACATGTAGAGTTAGATAAGTAGATAATAGGTAGACAGATACACCGACAGATAGATGACAAGTAGACAGATAAATAGATACATAGGTAGCTAGAAAAACCAGAGAGAAAGAGAAGAATATATGTAACAAAGAAAAATTGGATTTGCCCAATTTGCCCTTTTGTGGGTGTCCAAGCAGAAGAAAAATAATCCTGGATAGAAACTGTCTCACAAAAAGTGGTCAGAGGCCAGAGCTGGAGCTGTGGGAAGGGTAGTGGTGGTGATGGAGTCCCCGGAGGTGTGTGAACTACACCTTCCTCATCCTGCACATGTGAGAATATGGTGACCTTTTGAAATGGAAAGAGGCTGGTGTGTGGGTTACTCTGCTCAGTCCCTGAGGCCATTTTCTTAAATGTCATATCCTTCACTAAGTTTTCCAAGAGCTCGTTCACACCAGGAAGATCCCCCCATGCCTCCAAAAGTCCAGAGCCCTCAATTTGGGGCTCCCTTATGGAACGTAGCAACTTCTGTTTAAAACAAAGTATTTTATACAGATACCATTGTTGCCTCTAAGTCCCTCCATCCTGCCCCTGTCCACTGTGGCTCTTGCCTTCTTGCTGAGAGCAAAGAACCAGGAGAACAAACACTCTCTGTTTTCTGCTGATCTTGGCCCTCCAGGCTCTCCTATGGGGTGAAGGTGGGGGACACGGGGGGGGGGGGTGGAAAGAAATGGGATACTCAATCCTTTAGTTCTCTCTCTGAGAGGTAACTAAAGGTCACAGAACTCAAGTCACTGACACTGAGATCTTATCTCCAGCCAAATCCTAGCATCCCCTTTGTGTCTTAACTCTGCAGGGGCTGCTGCTAGCCCAGCTCACTGCAAACCACACTAAACCTTGAGCTTCTCCTACATTTGTTCCTAGGCTTATCTTGTTCTGTATACAACAAACGTTTCCTATTGAGGCTTGGCTTGGTGCTCCCTTACTAAATTGTAAACAAACAGAATCTAGAAAAACAGGTGCTTAGTTTGGGCTTGCCTCTGAACCATGACTAAATTAGATGCTTGCTTATTACAGGTGCCCTTAACAAGGTTTGTTCAAGTAACAGTGTACCAATCTCCCTACCTCTGGAACAGATTTTCACTTTGGGATCTTGGTTCAGGGGCCATCCACGCAGCTTGTATGAGGGCACATCTGACACCTGTTTCCTAGGTACTGGGTGGTCCTTTAAGTCTGATGTGACAATTAAAAACATTTGTAAACATCACCTAGGGAAGAAACCAAACCTGGTTGAGGTATCTCTAGGTATCTGTCTTTCTTGACATTTTGGCCATCACATCACTTGAAACAGTATCACCGTTTTTCATATTAACAGTCTGTGGTCCACATACGCAGCTACACACAGGCAAACATTGCTGAAGGCACATATAATAATCTATCAACACAGAAGACTCAGAGTTGTACAGTCTAACATTTATAAATACATGTCTATGTGTAAAAATATATCTGAAAGGATTTTTAGGGTTAGAAGATTGAAGATATATTCTCTTATTTTTGAATAAAATCTTTGTTATTGAATTTGAAGGCCCATTCAAAAATTGGAAGCAACATTAAGTGAGATTTCTGTGACCTTTACAGTGTTTTGTGTGCTCAGATCTTCAACTCATCATGGGCACAAGTGCTAAACAGAGCACATGGGTGATCAGAAGACAGGAAGCTTTACAGGGATCCATGATGGGAACAAGAGTGTCTAGAGAATGCCTAGATAGCCAGGCATGCCTCACAGGCACACAGGGACCCATCAAGGCATTTTGTATTCTGTTACCCACAAGAGAAATGTGGCCAGGATCCTAAGAACCTTGCAAGTCTCTCTGCTGGTCATTTCTCTCCCTCTTTTGAATCCATTTGCACTTCCCCCTCGTTCTCTCTGCCACTCCTGTTAACCTTACTATGGTGCACAGAATCCGAACGCCACAATTCCCGGCATGTGTCAGTGCCCTGGCTGGAGCTTAGCCTCTTATTAAGCAATTACTATGGTGCCACCACTTTCCTTTCAAGTTTTCCTGTCCATGTGTCTGTCCTTTCTTTATGTCTTCATTGTCTCAGTCAGGTCAATTCCAAAAGCTGTGCACGTCACAACACCATAAGTGATGGGGGAAACTGAGTTTCCCTCTGCAGTTTAGAGGTTAAATATCTTCTAAAAGCCTGTGTATTAATGGTCTCCAAGAGGTGAAGGTCATCAAAGGTGTGCTATTGGGAGTTGGTAGCTCCTTCAAGATGCAAGATTTAGTGAGGGGTCCTTGGGTCATTACAGGATTGCCCTTAAAGGGAATTGTGGGGCCCCAACTCCTCTTGTCTTTTTACATCTCTGAACATGAGTTGCGTACTTATCTCAGCCTCACACTTTTACCATGATGTTATTGCCTTGCTGTTGGTCTAAGGAGAAGGAGCCAATTAGCCATGGACTAAAAGTTTCAAAGCCAAAATAATTTTTTTCTCTATATGTTACTTACCTCAGTCATTATTTTTATGATGGCAAAAAGCTGACTAACCTATTTTTGGTGCATAGGATTTGGCTCAAGCACTGTCAACTCTATACCAAACCTTTAGTTGGAGGTTTAAAATGAGATTATCAATTAGAACAGGATGGACATAATAAGAAAATTCATTGTATGATACTAGAAATGATGAAATTCATAAAAAAGAAAGATATATTAGCAATTCTTGAGACAATTCTTGATCCTGAGGTAATTCCAGAGGCCAAATGCAAGAATTATGGTGACTGCTTACATTGTTCCCACAGTCTATGACAGAAGATATATTGGTTTTAAAAGGACAATGATATAAAATCAATCACAATAATAACAAACAATTAAAATTGAATTCCCACCAATCAGATGAATCCATCTGTGATTCTACATGGAACTGAGTTAACAGGCAGTGTAGATTATCTGTTCAAAGAATTGCAATTAAATTACAACAGAGTTCTCCTCTTATAAAATTTACTGTGAAGCAAAGGATGGTGAGACTGATTATTCAGAGAAAGATATGGCTAATGGAAGTCTTCTGCATTTGCACTGCTTACTTCTGGTTAGTATCCCACAGTCCAGACAAAAGAGGAAAGGATGCTGCTTCACAGCCTTCAGTGCACATCCTGTGGTGCAGAGGGCGTCGTTCCTTTCTACACTCTCCCTTTGACTGCCCTTTTCTTGACTGTCTTTTGCTTATCAGGCTGCCCTGATGCTCTGTGGTGGTCATAGGTAGCCTCTGCATTTTGAATCTCTGCCTTCTTAAATTTTCATTGTTTTGTTATTTATATTTTTAAGTGTTATTTATTTTATGTATGTGTTTTGCTTGTATATGTGTATGTACATGTCTTCATATATATCACATGTATGTCTGGTGCCTTCAAATGCTAGAATTGAAGTCCTGGCCACTGAAACCAGAGATACAGATGGTTGTGAGTCGCCATCTGGGTGCTAGGAATGGAATGCAGGTCCTCCATAAGAGGAGGACCATAATGCTGTTAACCTCTAAGGCATCTCTCCAGCCAGTTCTGTTACTTTATTTGAGACAGAGTTTCACCTTGTAGTCCTAGTTGATCTCAAAGTCACTGTGAAGCCCAGGCTGGGTTGCAACCACCTATGATTTACCTGCCTCCTGAAAACTGTGATTCTTAGTTTTAATACCTTTAGAACCTTAGACTTGTAGAGTATAGAGCTGAGACTTAAATTCTCTTCAATAGTACATAATTGTAATGAAATCATCTAACAGATTATAGTGTCTATTTCCCCCTTATTCTGATACTCTGGTATCTGAATCCTTGGTATTCCTGGAACGATTTTCTTCATAGGACTGGGTAAACCCTAAAGACAGTAGATGGGGCATCTGCAAGTATGACTTCCATAAACAACTCAACCAGTCCATAGCCTACTCCTCAACAACCTTCTCTTTCAAGCATTTGCCCAACAGGCCACTATTCACCTTTCCTAATCATTCAAGTGTCAGGAGTATTGGACAAGAAACAGCCTCTATGTTCTAGACTTTACTAAAATTGTTCAAATTCATTGATTCTGTACTTTTTGATTGTCTTTTCCAGTAGGCAGAGTTTTCCTGTCTGAAGCCAATCTGAAATAATTACTCAGAGGTTTAATATTAATTACAAATGTTCAGCAAATAGCTTAGGCTTCTTACTAACTAGCATTTACATTTTAAATTAACCCATATTCCTTATTTATGCTCTGCCACATGGTGGTATCTTCTTTCAACACAGCACAGCCATCTACTGTTCCCCTTTCATCTGGCTGGCTACTCTTTCACATCACCCTTTCTCATCCCATCATTCTCGGTTTGGCTTTACCACCTAAATTCATCCTGCTTAGCCATTGGCTAGTCAGCTAGTATATTAAACCAATCATAATAACATATATTCACACAGTGTAAAAAAATATTCCACAGCATTTTCCATTCCTTTTCATGGAAACCACAATGACAGCACCCTTTCTTCTGCCTCTTGACCATCCTCTGAGAACATGGCCCTGTGTGATATTCTCTACCTCCTATTCCTATGGACTATACATATAAAACATTATTTTCATTCAAGAAAGTTACTTCCACGTCTACATATCTCTACATACTTGATTGGAACAAATTCTGGATATGTGTTAAACCACATATACACCAAAACCACCTCTAATTGATAGCATATTTTATTTGTAATTTATAGTGGGTTATGCTGATAGTGCTGTATACTTTTGTCCCACCTATGGGTTTAATAAAAGCTGATTGGCCAAAGGAAGACAGGAAATGTGGGTGGGGCTCTCAAGCTAAGAAAACTTGGGAACATCTCAGAGCACAAACAGATGCCTCAGAAATTCCAGGAGACAATGCAGAGGAAAGAAATTGAAATGCTGCTCTGAGAAAAGCCGCATGGCTGAACAAGATGGGTTGAGTTCAGATGAAGGAGTTAGCAAGTTATATGCCTGGCCCCTAGATTGATCAGCATAAAAATAATATAAGCCTGTGTGAGATTATTTGAGGCAAAGCAGGGCTGAGTGTTGAGTCAGAACCTTGGGGCTAGACCAGAAAGTCCAGGCCAGAAGCCTATTACAACAAATGGTGCCCAGAAAATTAATGTAAGCCTCTACATGTCTCGGTGTGACTGTGAGTGTTTCTACCGTACTGCCAGACTGCCAGTCAAACCTCTGTTCGGGCCAGAAACATAATACAACAGTAATTCTGTAGAGCTCAGAAAATGAACTCAGGATGCCATTAGTCATAAACAACTATGAGCAGAGAGTTAATTGCAAACAAGACTAGAGATGTTGTGTGTTGTAGGAAGTTTTCCAGGCCCGTTTGGGCCGGGGGTTTGGAACCTGGTCCATGGCGGAGGTTTGGAACCTGGTCTGCAGCGGCTTTTGTCCCCCAAAGAAACGAATCACACGCTTATATCCTTTTTACTATTTGGCCCATGTCTCAAGCACATTACTAGCTAGCTCTTTCATCTTAATTCAACCCATTTCCATTAATCTACCCATCACGTGGCTTGCGGCCCGTGGCTCATCTGGATTCCTACATGCTTCTTCTTTGGGGGACGATGGAGACTGACTAACTCCACCCTCTTTCTGCTTGTCTCTTCCTCTAATACTCCACCCACTTCTACGGTGCTCTACATAGGCCAAATCAATTACTTTATTTACATCATACAGAGAACATTCCACCACAGTTGCGATCTGTATCACCCAGTGGAGCTCTATAGAGAGAAGAGTGGTTTGTTTGATGGTGATTATGATATAGTATTACTCTTGGAGAAAGGTCTGAATTCAATGCCTGAGGCCATAAAGAAGGGAATTATGCACAAATCCTGCAGGCAAACAGTCAAGCATCATGGGTATAGTACTGTCCTGGTTAACTCTTTCGTCTACTTGACATAAGCTAGAGTGATCTTCAAAGGGGGAACCTCAATTGAGAAAAACACTTCCATCTGATCACTCTGTAGGTAAGCCTGCTGATGAATTATTAATAGAGGAGAGCTTGCGCCACTGTAGGTGGTACCACCTCCAAGCAGGTGGTTCTAGATTATACAAAAGAGCAAGAAGAGTAAGCCATGGCAAGAAAGCCAGTGTTCCATCTCAGGTACTTCAGTTCCTGCTTTGAATTTCTTCAGTGATGGGCTGTAAGGTGAGTGTGTGAGATTAACTCAAACCTCCCGAGCTGGTTTCATCGTTGTTTTTTCACAGAAACAGAGAAACAAAAGCAACCTAAGACAGGCACTTGGGTGTATTTTAGCATCAACTGCTTGACACCAGTTTGTCTTGGTCCATGTTGTGCTGCTGATACCACAATACTCTAGACTAAGTAAGCCACAAAGCAAAGCGGTTCATTTGGACTCCTAGGTCTGACCAAGGTCAAAGGCTGCCTTTGGTGATGGCCTTGCCAGCAGAATGACAGGATAGTACAATATACCACACATCAAGAGGCAGAGAGTCTGCATGGGTGTCCTCTGGTTTCTGTCCCTTTCCAATAAAGCCACCAGATTCAACCATGGTAATCCCAGCTTGTTATTCCTATAAAAAGTCTTACCTCTATATACCACTGTTGGATTAAAGATCCTACCCAACTAACACTTCACAGTGTGAATCAGATCCCAACATCAGTCTCAGAGAAGACAAACCAGATTCAAATTATAGCAGGTCTAGGGGATAGAATGACATTCCTGAAAGGCAATATGACAGAGGCAGGCTGTGGACCACATATTTGTACCCTGCCTTTCCTGAAAAAATTAAAAAGAAAGACTACAAGTACAAACAAAAGGAATTTGGGATACTATCTAGGTGGTTTAGAAGAACAAATAAAGAGAAACAGGGTTGAGGGTGTGGCACGTGTTTCCTGTGTCTGAGCAGAGGACTCAGAGGTCATCCTTGCTGACAGGCTGAGGATAAATACAGTGGGGACCAGAAACAGAATGAGATTTCAGCTTTGGGTGCTCTGCAGCTGGGGCAGAACCAGTAGACAGTTTCAGGGTAGAGCGGGAGTGTGGAAATTCATCCCTGAATCCTCAGCTGTAGTGGGCAAGAGCTTCAGCCAAGCTGCTGCATTGCCACAGACAAATGAGAGAGACTTAAAAGGGTTATTCACGAACACTCCGTGGAGCTGGGCATAAAGAGACTTTGGAAAAGATTACAGAGAGTGGGATAAAGCAAAGGTCAGCCACATGTGGGTATCTAATTCACCTTAATGCACCCTTTTTTAACCACAGGTTGGGCCTAGGGACAGGAGAATCTATTGAGAATGCCTAGATGATATTCTATTCAAGCTCTGATCAGATACATTAGCCAGGGAAGCTCAGACCATCTAAATACTGAGATCTCTTAAATTTCCATGCCCTCTAAACCCTCCAGACACCTTCCCAAGGTTGTTCTCAATAAGAAAAATGATAGTGTCTTACAACCCGCTGGGGCCATTAATTCATTTGAAACAAGTGGCTTATCCCTTTGATCTGGATGACAACTAGGCATTCCTGTTTAAACCACTCCCATGCTGGGGACCCTGTTTGGTAGTATTGACTATGGCCAGTCAGGAGCTAAGGGATGTTAGAACACCAAGGCTTTCCATATCTGTGCTAGCCTAGGTTGAAGCCAATTAAAAGAAACATGAAAACAGTTAGCTAGGAAGGTTTCTTCCCATGCATCAGTGACTGGGAAAAGTGTCACTGAGTGAGTGTTACTGGACAAAAGGTACAGCTACTGCCACCGAAACCTCAATAGGATTGATATTTCTCCAGTGCCCCAAGACCCTCCCACTCTGAATCTGGAAATCCTTCTGTCACCTCCTTAGGTAGAAAAGACTTGAAGGGCTACTGATATTTTGCCTAAATGAAGGGCTGGCCATTGCTTTCAAGATGCCTGTCTAGCACATTCAATCAAAATAGCCCTGGTTTCCAGGTTAACAGTGCTCAGTAGGCCCTCAGCAGAATCTAGCACACACATAAGCCACGCCCACACTGTGGGAGGGACTCTTGTATCTCCCAAGTTTTATTGCATTTAAAAAGTTGTTGCTGGGCCACACAGTGGTCTAAGCCATTTTTCCAGTTATGCAGTCTTTTCTGTAATAACATTAGTGAACATACAATATCCTATGGAATTAATTCTTTGTATGTCTACTGAACATGCCTTAACAAAAAGAAGGAGTTCTTCAAGGTGTGTCTTTAGTTGTCTGACTTAAACAAGCCTAGCAGGAAACCATAAAGCAATGAGGTTCTTTGGGCTCCTGGGTCTGGCCAAGGTCAAAGGCTGCCTTTGATAATGGCCTTGCCAACAGAGTGACAGGATGGCACAATACACGGTACATTGAAAGGCAGGGAGTCTGCTTGGGTGTCCTCTGGTTTCTGTCCCCGCTTCTAATAAAGCCATGAGATTTAACCATGGTAATCCCAGCTTCAGGCCTCAGAAAATGCTCTCTCTTTGAATGTAGGATCATCAAATCCTTGGCATGGGTCCCCTTGCGTTTCCTAACATTTCTACCTACTTGTGTCTTACACCTCTTTCAAAATATTAATTGCTTCCAAAGCAAAACTAAGGAGTTTCAGCTCTATATTTCCTACGCTCCACAGAACACCTGATGTTTATGGTGCTCATTACAAAATGTAACATTTTACAATCATGAAAATGATGCTATTAGCTTCAGAGCCCTTCATTACAAGTGTTAGGATTTAAAAAAATGATACTCTAAAGTATAACACTTCTGCAAAGTCGGACGCTTTGAACACAGGAACATTCTCCGGAACACTTTGATTCTCTCCCCCTTTCCTCTCTTCTAATGCAGGACAAGGGGCTTCCTTTGAAGTTCCCAGTCTGCCTGAAGTTCACATTCTCTGCAAGACTGACTTGCAGGAAGAAAGACTAAGAGTTGATGGCACACCCAGAGAACAGGTGGATATCCAAAGATACTGTCTCTTCTTCAGATGCATCATCTTCAAAAATTGTCACTCTTGAGAAGGGAGTGGTAGAACACTCCTTTCGTCCTAGCACTCAGGAGGCGGAGGCAGGCACATCTCTGAGTCCAAAGCTAGACTGGTCTATGTAATAAGACTAGCCAGGGCTACCTACTGAGACTGTGTCTCAAAAAGCAAAACCAGAAAGAAGGAAATCATTACTCTTCCTCCAAAATTCTTTCCATTCCCACCTTCCAATGAAGAGGAAATGTGACCTTCAATGGTCCAACCTTCCTTTGAATCTCATATTGTATGTGAGTCTCATGTGTTTTCATCTTCATACAGTTATATACTTTTATTTTTACTAATCTGCCTACTGTGGGTTGTGCCCTGGAGACTCAAATGGTCAAACCATCTGTGAGATGGAAAGAGTAGGCTCTTTCTGCCTTACCTACAAGCTGAGACAATACCACTCCAGGTAAGCTTATCAGAGAAAGAGTTTATTAAAATTAAGCCTCTGAGAAATGCCTCAACATACTAATGAACAATCTGTGCCTCAGAAGAAAGACTCCACCAAAGGAACAATCACAATTGCATGTCTCTCTATCCTGTCCCTGATCTCAGCTTTTGGGTGGCTTCAGTGTGGTGTGCAAATAGCACAAGGCAGACCTCTCTGTAGCAGGTTAATAGACAACATGTTTTTTGGAGCTCTGTAATCCCTATTGGAGTCTGTCTTTTTAACTCTTTGCTGGGACACAGCAGAGTGAAGTGTGAACTGAGGGGCTGAGGTAGCCACCAGGAGAAACCTGGAGCATCAACTGTTTTCCTTGCCTTGGTGACAAAACAGTCTGATGAAGAGGACTCAAGAAAGAACAGTTTAAATTGACTCACAGTTGAAGAAGGGATGCACTGTGTTATGATGGGTTGGCATGGTCACCAGAACATGAGGCCCACAATCAGGAAGCAGAGAACAGACAGGAAGTGAGACACAATTAGACAACTCAGGACCCACTCTTAAGGAGCCACTTCCTGCAAAGCCACTTCCTAAAAGCATTACAACCTTCCCAAACAGCACTGACTGCTGGAGACCAAGAGTTCAAATATACTAACCTATGGGGCATAACATACATTCAAACCAAATCACCTGGTTGTGAGGGAACAGAAATGAGGGGACACGACTTCTCACTTGACTGTATTAATCTCCATCAGGCCCGTGTCATCCATCAGTAAATGCTGCTGCTTGCTGTACTGAGCCTGACAGCTAGAAGCATGTGGGCAAATGAGTTTCTTTAGAGTAGGTTCAGGATCTGGAAATAAATAGGTCTCATTGCTTGAATTAAAATCACCTGAATGAGTGAAAACTGGGTTAGAGATGTTGCCAAAGGCTGCACATCATCTTTCCTTGTAGCAGGAAATGGCTAGAAATGGAGGTTGAATAATGCTTTCTTTCTTCATGTTTTATATATGAACCCATCATTTCTCCTAACAGAAAGACTTAGAAACTGCAGAGCCAAGACTGGGAGAGACACCAATATTACCTAACGAGTGATCCGTGAAAACTCAGTTGCCTTGCAATGAGCTAGCCAAGGCAGGGATATTACCCTCTCTGCAAGGTGTGTGTGTGTGTGCAAATGATCTCAGCTTGCTGCAGAGCCTCCAGGTGCCAGCAAGCAAGCATTTCCCAATATCTTCTAGCATGTTTGCCCCAGCTAAGACTAGATTACATTTCCAGATCTGTAATATTTATCTGCTTCTCGCAAAAATCACTACATGTTTGCTCTGTAAAACACAGGAATAGGGGGCTGGAGAGATGGATCAGCGTTTGAGAGCGCCGCCTGCTCTTCTAGAGGACCCGGGTTTGATTCCCAGCACCCACATGACAGTTCACAGCTGTCCGTAGTTTCAGTTCCAGGCAAAAACCAAGGCAAATAAATAAATAAAAGTGTTTTTTTTTTAAAAAAAAAAAAAAAAAAAAAAACACAGGAATAAACAAGAGGCAAGGAACTTTACTTGATGTACAACCCCATGGTGAGGCCTCAGGTCTTGTGTTGGGTGCAGTGTAGAGCTATGAGGTCATGGGAGAACGAGTGATGTCCACAAATCATAAGGGACATTTGCTGGTGTTTACATAAAGCCACCATAAATAGTTTTCCCATCAAAAGCACAAAGTAGCAACCTCTCAAGCACAAGGAAAAAATAAACTAATGGGCAGCCAAAGTAAATGACAATCCTTATTAATTTCTAATAATTAAAAGGATCCAGAGAGAGTCCATCAGACAATCCCATTCTGTGAGCACGTTCTTCGGTTTCTCTTGATTAAAATGATTCATATTTGGAAAAGAGACTTAAGGGGGAAGGATTTTAAGTTTCACATTTGTGAGCTACTCTTCCCAATCTCAGTTTTCACAACCTTAGGTATCATCAACTTCAACCAACTACCATACAACCTAAATTAAATCGCTGGAACACATGGTATAATGGCTAGAAACAGTAGATCATCAGCCATTAGTAACTGATAGCAAGCTAATGCTTACCTGAAGAATAGAAAGAAAAGTAATAAATGTCAAGCTTCAGCTCCTAAGAACAGCCTCAACTCTTCTCAGTCTGTTCAACCAGCCTCTGCCAAGAATGGCCATGGCATCCCAGAGCTGTGATCCCTATATCCATGCACACCTGCGTAGCCTGCCTATTTCCACTAATGACCTTAAATTAGGAATAAATGGGGGCTGGAGGGATGGCTCAGCAGTTAAGAGCACTTGCCATTCTTTCAAAAGACTCAAGCTTAGTTCCAAGTGCCCATGCTGAGAAGCTTGCAATGGCCTGTAACTCCAGCCACCACCATGCATGTATACCTACACACACACACAATTACATAAAAACAAATACTTTTAAAAGGTAGAAATAATATCATAGACAAAAAAAGCAGAGTTAGAAAGACAAAAGTCCAGCTATAGAATACTTTGTGTCTGTCAAAGCCATGCTCAGTGATAGTTTTAAAAATATAATCTAACCAGTTCAAAGCAACTCATTTACTGATATCTAAAACTTAATTTCCTTTAGGTCATTCCCCATTTATTCTAGAGCCTTCCCTCATCTCTTATTATCCTTCCAGAGAAGAGAATGACTTCAGTTTATGAGCTAGGATATGGATTGAGGCATGGTGCTGGTTAGTTTTTGGTTGACTGGGCAACCAAAACCATTAGAACCATTTGAAAAGAGGAAACTTCAATTGAAGAAATGCCTGACACTGGCCTGGAGGCAAGTTTGTGGGGCATTTTCTTGATTAGTGATTAATGTGAGAGGGTCAGCTCATTGTGGGCAGTGTCACCCTTGGACAGGCTTCTCTAAGAAGGCAGACTGAGCAAGCCATGTAGAGCAAGCTAGTAAGCAGCACCCATCCGTGGCATGTGTATCAGTTCTTGACTTGAGTTCCTGCTCTGGTTCTCTTTATGGGGGATTGTAAATTGTAAGTGGAAACAACCCTTTTCTCTGCAAGTTGCTTTTGGTCAAGATGCAATCAGAGCAATAGAAAACAAACCAGGATGAATATCAAATCTACCTACTGGTCCTGAGTAAAGACAGACGTTAGGGTGGTTAATGCAAGGGGTGGTTGGTATCCTGAAGCCTTGCACATCTGCTTCTGATTCTGTATGACATCTTGTCATGCTCCATGGCTTGTCATCACCCCACCTCTCCTCTTCGACTTCTACAGCATTCAAACATCACCATAGTTTGGAAGTTTTAATGATTTCTCTCTTCAAACATAAGGGTTTCCACTTTCTACAGAACAGGACTTAGCTCTTCTTCAAAATTCCTCTATGTAACCTCTTGCTTATAAATAATATGTGCCCTCTTTCTCCAGGCATCACCTCTTGATATTCCAAAGAAGCTTCTCAAAGTTCAAAATATTTATTTTACTTTTGCCTTTTTGCATGTCTGTTTCTAGGAATAAGAATCAAGTGTATGGTCTTTGGTATAGATTTGCCACAAAGTGATTAAATACAAACTTAAAAGGGTCTTAACCTCAACTCTTTTGTCCACTTTGTGCTGTTTTAGTCTACAGGCAGCTCATTTGACAATGAGGACAGACTCAGCCAGAGGGGTTGCTCAGAATAAACATATTCTTAAAAATATATTCCTCCATCCAACACTCATTGGTTTAATTTTTTAAGATTTGTTTTTACTATGTTTCATTATGTGCAGGTGTATTTGTATACAGGTATGTGCATGTGAATGGATGCAGGTATCCAAAGAGGTCAGAGGTATTAGATCACCTAGAGCTGGAGTCTGACCTGGGTTCTGGGAACTGAAATAGTGTCTTTTGGGATAGCACCTAGCACTCTTATCCATTAACCATCCCTCTAGTCCTTCAACTTTCCTTGTTTAATGCAAGGCTCTGTTGAAGACATGGGGCCTTATTCCCCAACTCTATATCCTTCTGCAGTTCTTAACATAATGCTAACACCTTTTCCCCAAGTCACCAAAGCAGCCATGGGCACAGTCCCTGTGCCATTTGTGCTGTCAGCTCTTGACTTTACCTTTCCCATGGCCAGGCAACCAGTTCACACTCAAAAACTGAAAAAAGCAGCAAAATAACCTTTTATTTGGGTGTTAGGAATTATAATTTTTGAAATACGTGTTTAAAAGAGGAAGGAAGGACCTTCTAGGAGACTTCGGAGGTTGAAAAGGATGGAGGAGTGTGATAGGAGGTGGTAAGCATTGATAAATAAAATGGAAATACCATAAAGCAAGAGTCTGATAACCTTCAGCTGTGCAGCCTGGGGCATAGTGGAATGCCTGTCATTCTAGATACTGGGTCCAAGGGTGGAGGTGACCTTACTCTAGGCAGCAGCTGGAATCATGCAGAAGTCTTTCTCACTTGATGGTATCCTGATTCTTTATAAAAGATATTCCAATACCCCTTGATTTGTAATTTTCTTTTTATGTTCACTAGCTCCACACTGGGTACACCCAACTCTTATCTCACCTATCTTCAGTAATAGTCTTCAGAAGCCAGGACACAAATCCATCAAGTTCAATCCAGAGACCCTAAAGAGGAGGGCATTGCCAATCTATGGCATTGTCACATTCTTGAAGAAGTGAACACCAAGTCAAGATTCAGTGTCTTTTCTGCAGATCAGCTACAGGCCAAAGGATCAAAGCTGGCTCCTTCGTGTCCCAGGCCTGATAGTAATAAAGACAAAAGCCATCAGCTAGACCCTTCTCTGGGGCCCCTACAGCAGATACCTTTACAAACTTTTAACAAGGATTCTATGGTTATGCTGGGAGCAATTACTGGAGTTTGGAAACATCAGCTCAGATAAAATTAGATTTGACCTGAGAGATTGTTCTAAACACCAACTCACCGCCTTTAATGTTCTGAATCCTATCAAATGGCACATCGTTTTCTCTTCTCAGCTTTAAAGTCAGTGTCTTCATCAGAGAAATGAAAAAAACCAGCTTTTTTGTTAAGATCTTTAAAGCTCTGCTCTGGCAGGTGTTATAACAGGCTGGCAGGTGTGGCCTGTGATGATTTTATCAAATGCCACAGCACATGACTATGAGGGATTAGCTAAATTATTATATGTAGAGGTACTGCCCAGAGCCATAGAATATTTCACAGGAAATGTACCCAGCACTTTGTCCATTTAGAACCTGAGGGCAAGAGAAAGCATGGGACCTGCTTAAGGGAATGTGGATCAGATTCTGGCCAAGGCTTCAGCCACATCCACAGCCTTCATAATGGCTACTAAAGTTTGAGAAAGAGAAAGATCACTACATGGAACAGAGAGAATTTGACCCCTAAAACTTTGGTTTCAGAATTTAATGACATAGGACAAGGAAGGGAGACAGAGACAGAAGACAGGAAATCTAAGTCCTTCAAAGAAATGGAGCACACCCATGGTCTTCACTGCTTTATCAACAGCATCAGCTCTATCTTTGATGCCCAGTGAAGAAGAGGAAATGGAGACAGAGAGAAGAATAGAAATAAGTGGACCAAAGATAATCTCATTCTGAGGTCTATGTACTTTGCGGTCACAACCTCAGGTCTGAGTTAAGGTGTTTTCCCTCCAAGGTATGGTTTGTTTGTTCATTTGTTTTGGAGTTTGGGATTTGTCTTTTTAGTGTTGGAAAGGTCTGTTTTTTCTCGGTTGTTTTGTTTTATAGAAGACAGAGACTGAAGGTGCTAAAAGTCAAACATCTGGATAAGTAAAACACTGTGAACTTTTTCTTTGAATAATTTTCCCAAGTTCACATAATAATAGCTACAGCTAAAACAAAACAAAGAAAAACAAGTCTTAAGTCTATCAAAACACAAAGTTCTGCTCCACTTGTTTACTCTGGGAGCTGTTTCATTTCCTCTGGTACTCTCTGGATTACATTCTGCTTGAAGGACATCTACTTTAGCTATCTAGTATTCTTGGTTGTCCTTGATTTGCATATCTGACTACAGGTATGAAACTGATAATCACTCATCCATCTCATCTATCTACCCATCCTCTATTATTCAAAGGATGGGTTCATCTTTTGTACAAAACACTTTGCTATGTGATTCTGTAGTGGGTTGCATTCACTCTCTGAGTTCACACCTACAATTAATAAGAAAAAGGTGTTGGAAATATTATTGAGATTTTCATCAGGAGCTCTACATTTAGGTGGTAAAGCCTAATCAGTTAGAATGAATCTAGGATTCTCAACATATAGCTTCTAAGACAGGAGTTCTCAACCTGTGGGTTGTTATCTCTTTGACCTTTCACAGGAGTGGTTAATACCATCAGAAAACATAGATATTTACATTATGATTTATAACAGTAGGGAAATTATGGTTGTGAAATAGGAGCAAAATAATGTTATGATTGGGAGGTCACCTCAACATGAGAAACTGTATTAAAGGGTTGCAACATTAGGAAGGCTGAAAACTACTGTTCTAAAGTCACCATGACCTAGGGCCTCCATACACACTCCACCCTCTTAATCATAACTACCACATCCCCTCATTAGCTTCAACTGTGAATCTGACACAGCCCAGACTTACCTGGAGCAATCTCAACTAAAGGATTGTCAGGATCAGACTGACCTGTGAGCGTGTTTGTGGGGCATTTTCTTAACTGCTGATTGATATAGGAGTGCCGAGCCTATTGTGGATGATGCCATTCCTAGGCAGGTGGGGCTGGGCTGTACAAGAAAGGTAGCTAAACATAACCCTAGAAGAAAGCCAGTAAATGTGTTTAATGCTTCAAGTACTGCTCTAAGCTCTACCCTGGCATCCTTGGATAAGGGACTGTAACCTCTGTGATGAAATAAACTGTTTCCTCACCTAGTTGTTTTGGTCAGAGTGGTTTATCACAAGCGAAAGCAAATAAGAACATACCATGCATGCAAGTAAAGGGCTGTCTACTAACCAGAATCCTTCCAGATTATTTCCATTATAATATGCTTATCATTACTTATTCCTCTGATTAAAATATCTTCTTTGTAGTTCTTCATCTGACTCTTGCAACCCAGGACTCATCTCAAGCTCTATAAAAGAAGAATGATACTGGAATCCTTACTTTGAAAACTGAGATACATTCTATGACCACTCAATGATTACCCAAGGCCATACAACCAGCAGGAGACCCTGCTAAGAGTTGAATGAGGCAGTTTATACCAACAGACATGACTCCTTGCTCCATACTGCCTTTCTCACAATCAGAATCAATCTCATTGATTTTCATGTTTCAAATTTTATATCAGAGTGTGTACTTTCTTCATGCATGCCCTGATCACAGCTATATTCTCAACACTTATCAGACCCTAGCATATAGGGGGCACCTGGAAAATACTTCTGAATAAATGAATGGATGAACAAAAGTTTGGAAGAGACAAAGTATATGTAAATAAAGGTTAGAGGTAGTTACTCCCAAGTTAAGAAGTTGTATCACAGCTCATTTTGGGGAATCTCTTAGAGCAAGGATATCTATATTCTTTCACAGAATTGGTGACAGAATTATTAGAAATACCAGACAGGTAGGAGCAGATACTGTGGCTGGTGATGAAGTCTTAGAGAAATCAAGGCTTTGGGGGATGAAGAGTTGTGACAGGCCTTAAATTAGAATGCAGAAATGATGAAGCTTCTAACCTTGTATGTAACAGGCATTTCATCCTAAAGGTCCTTCCCAAAGAGTACCCATGATGTAACAGCAGGAAAATAACTCCTTGATTGGTCCCTGTGGTGCCAATAACCTAGGAGTCCTCTCCAGCTGACCAGGTCTAGATACATAGCAGATGGTGTGAATAAGTATAAAATGACTCAGCTCTTTCTTCAGTATGCTACTGGCCAGACTTTCCCTGTTGGTCACAGGTCACTGATCTCTTGCTAGTCAAGTGCCAAGATGTACAATGAACCATGTCACCTCATCTGGTTGACTTTCCAAGATGGTGGTGCTCTGAAGGCAACAATCAACACTGCTGGCTAGGACTTGGTGAGTCTGATCCAGGCCTTCCACGCTCCTCAAAGGCAAGCTTGGACTCATGCAATGAGATTCTGATTCATGGGGCAATCTTCCCTCTGCTCACTGTATCTTCTGGTTTTCTACCCTCTGAAAGAAGACCCTATTATTGGTTTCATGCATGAGAAGAGACACACACACTCGCACTATCAAGGCCACACAAGGGTTTATTTAAGAGAATTCCCAGGCGGGTATAGAAACAGAAGCAGGACAGAAGGAGAGGAGAAGAGAGAGATGAAAATGTGGTGTCTCTTTTTAAGAGAAGGGGTATGCATGGGTTTACCTAGTCATGTTTAGGGCGTGCCTCCATACAAGGTGCATCCCACTGGAGCCATGTTGGCTCGACCATGTAGAGCACCAGGAATACTTACACCTATGACATAATGTTTGATAGTTGTAGCTTTCTATCCAAATAGACCCTCATAATTTTGATTGAATCAGCAATGATACTTTGGATGTAGAAAATTACAATGTGGCTTAATTCCTCAAATAGTAACTAACAACTACTAATTGTTTTTTCTATCTAAAGACTTTTCTAAGCTTTGTTTTTGTTTTCTGTTACTTTGGTAAAGATAACATCACAATGACCTTGATCATGACCATGGCTGTGATCAAAAGCAACTTGAGGAAAAAAGGGTTTTTTGTTTGTTTTTAGCTGACATCCCCATCACAGCCTGTCATTGAGAGATGCCAAGGCAGGAAAACAAACAGGGCAGAAACCTGGATGCAGGAGCTGAAACAGAAGCCAGAAAGAAATTTGGCTTAGCTGGTTTACTCTCAATGGCTTGTTCAGCTTGCTTTGCTTGCTTTTTATACAGCCTAGGACTATCTGCCTAGGAGTAACACTGCCCACAGTGGGCTGGAACCTCCCGTATTCATCACCAACAACAACCACAGCAAAAAGGCCCCACAGACCTGTCTACAAGTAAACAGATGGGGACAATTTGTCAAATGTTGTTCCCATTTGATGCTAGCTTGTGTCAAGTTGCATAAAAACCTAACCAAGACAATAGATTTCATCTAATTGAATTTTAAAACATCTCTGTGTAACAGAAACTTTAAGAATATTGCACAAATGAGCAACAGGGACAGAGAAGGTAACTACTGACTAGAGGTCCTTTAAGCATCAAGTTGTATCATCTACATTTGTCAAATATGAAAATTAGAGTTTTTAGTGACTGAATTATTTGATTGTATTAACACATTCATGACTTCCAGTTTATCAATACACCCTAATCTAGGATATAAAAGGTAGCGGTCACTTCCTGTCACTATCCCTGCAGTAACTAGACTATTAAGGATTCCTCGACTTTGGGTTTTTTTCTTTAGAGAATTGGTTATGTTTTCTAAAGTGGCAGCCTTAATGACAAAAACCATAGATACAGACATATCTGTTACTTTATTTCTGCTTAGAATTAACTTAGGAACTCAGTGTCAGAAACATGATCCATACTGAGGTATAGCTCAGTGACTACATTGGCAAGCATTGCTTAATTTTTGATGAACTCCCTTAAGTTTAGCTAAGAGGGAGTATAATGAAGGCATTCTCAATGTATCTGATGGATAGGAGACAGAAGAGCACAGGCAAGTGTGGAACAACTTTCTTGTCTAAGTATGGGTGAAACAGGCTGGTCCAATTAAGTCTCATTTAAACTATGATGCAGAGTGTTGCTTCTGTACCACAACTATTCCTATATTTGTATAAAGTATCAGTCATCTTCATATTAAGGAAATTCCTAAGACCTTGGTATTCTAGGAAGACTCTCTGTTGTAAAAAGTTCTGGCTCACACTTTCTGGGCTTGGCCAGAGGTTCAATTTCACTCTTGGCCCTACATTGCCTCAAATAATCACACACAGGCATATATTATTTTTATGCTGATTGAGCTAGGGCCCAGGCATAAAACTTGCTAGCTCTTTAGTCTTAAAGCTAACCCATCTGTCTTATCCTATTCAGCCATGTAGCTCGGTACCTTTTCTCAGTGCAGCATTTCAACTTCTTTCTTCTGCGTCTGCTGCCGTCTTATTGTCGTGACACCATTGCATCTCTGTGGTGTCTGTCTGGCAGCTCTGTGTCTGGCATCTGTCTCTGTTCTTCCTGTACTCAGTTTTCTTAGCCTGATAGCCCCAGCCACACTTCCTGTCTGCCTTTTGGCCAATCAGCTTTTATTAAACCCATAGGCAGAACAATTATTTAAAATGTAGCACATAATCCACTACAACTCTCTCTGTGGTAAAATGGGGGATGGCTATGCAGAGTGAAACATGTAAGTGAATGTGGCTCTCTGTCAACAGGCAGGATTCTGGCAGCTGCCTGTGTGAGTTTTTATGGGCTAGGAAAGAGTCAGAATTTTGTCTGTTTTCTTGGTTATAAGGAGAGTGTTTTCAAGTCACACAGCTGGGATCCACTGGGACACAGGGCTTTCATACTAGAGTAGACTCTTATCTCTGTGAATTCTTGTCCAGTATCTTTACTTAGTTTGTAAATGAGTAAAACAATCTTCGTATTTCTCTGGGATTATTGATCAATAACACTGGATTTAGAAGTCCCTAAATTTAAAGAAATCTGGCCTTGTCTAATTTCTTTCTTAATAGCACTTCCTTATGATAGGGTGTCCATATATGACTTCCTAGGCTGCAAAGATCTTCCTAATGTTTCCCCTCTTGGTTAGATCCTGCAGCCACCAGTTGTAGAGCACAAGCATGGGATGGTGTCCAAGGGTGGAGTGTGGAGCCACTGAGTATGTGTTTCTGGTAGTCAGAACTGTACAGACATAGAAGAGAGAAAACACCAAAGATGCATCAAAACTGGCCAGTACTACAATGACATGTTCTCAGAATCTTCAGGAGATTTTGGATAGATTAAAAACCATCCATGTTATTGTGTCTTTTAGTTTTTTTTATTTTGTTTTGTTTTTTTATTTATAGGAATTTACTTTAAATCATCCCATTAGCTAATGGTAATACCATCTTGGCAAAATGCAGAGGCAGATAGTAATATCCTTGGAGATTTTTCTCTTAAAGTGCACCTACTCCATGATCTATCAGAGAGTCATTGGCAGAACAAAAATTTAACCTATAAAGAAAAGATGTGGAGACAATTAGAAGAAACAGAAGAGAATAAAAAGGTAGAGAAAAGATTTATCGGTGATCCTGATACTCCAAGGAGTTTATATAAGATTCACAAGGTCTCTGCTGGCAGAGACAAGACTATAAGGATCAAATATTTCTAGTTATTAATTTATTGATGCACATATAATAGTGTCTACCATGTGCCAAATGATCAGCTGAGCATTTACTGTATCAATTCAATGAACCTTGTTGGCAATCACATAAATTAGGAATTATGGTTACCCAATTTTATAAACATAAAAGAAAGAAAGAAAAGGAAACAAGAAAGGAAGGAAAAAGAAAAATGAAGAGGAATTTATGTGGCAGCTTGACCACACAACTGCCATGACAGGCTTAATGAAAGACCAATAGCAGGCCCTTGCTAACGCCTTGTGGTTCCAGGAAGGGCCCAGGAGTAGACACCATCCAGAAAAAAAGCCAGCACCTATGGGGAAATACCTGATATTCCAAACATTCCCTTCCTGGGAAAGGGACATTAACAATAAAACAGATAGTCTCCAGGTACAGGTAAACCTTAATGACCCTTGCTAAACACTGAAACATCCCTAGAATTCAAAGCAGCCAATACATTTATAACAGGTACTGCTAGCCTCAGCTTGGAACAATCATAAGACTGTAACCCTGTAGCTCTGAAGCCCCTAGAACCTCCCCCAATAAAAAAACCTTAATGCTCAAGGTCCTTCCTACTCCACCACTGTGTCAGACAGATGGAGTGACCAAAGCTAGCTTGTCAGTAAAGAGACTTCTTGCTGTTGCATTAGACAAGTAGTCTTTTGGGGATCTGGATTCTTGACACAACATTCAGGGGCTCGTCCGGGATTCCCAAGTCCACTGTGAGTACCCCCAGTAAGTCTCAAGGTGCCCAACAGCAGGTATCTGTCTATTTTCCAGACAAAGTCTGGTTTCTGTATTTGTTTATAGAGCTTTTTCTGTAAAGCCTGCAGGAGATCTAAGTGGACATGGTGGTAAGCCACAGGCTAGGGAACTGAAAGATGTTCTAGGACCTTGCAGGTGGGTCAGAAGATCCTTCTGAGCGGGGACTAGATTCCCCCTGGTACCTCTGAAGACACTAAGTGGTTGTTATTGCAGAAAGTAAGGTCTGTGTCTTGTTTTGAAGTCTGTGCACAGCCATCTGTCTTGTTTGTCTTTAACTATGTGAATGTATTTTGTGTTTTGTGTTTGTCCTTTTGTGGTGGCTAGAACAATTTTAAAACCATGAGCTAAGCTAACAGTCATCTTTCTCCTTTAAAAATGTTCCTGGATAATTCTAAGAACTTCAAGAACTACAAATATCATGCTGACAGGGACTGGCTAAAATAAGGATATCGCAGGTCTTTGTGTAAGGTGAAATGGCCCAATCTTCAGACTAACAGGCCCCTAGAGGGCATTTTTGATCTCTCTATTATAGAAAAAAAATAAGGATGCCATTATATTAAGGGAGACCTGAATATCTTGACCAGTGGCACTATATTTCTACCTGGGAGGGCATGATTTTGTTGTAGCTATGTCTACAAAATGCCCAAAGACCACAATGGAATTGGACTCGATGCAAATACATAAGGGATTTATTGTTATGAACAGGTTCCAAATAAACCAAGGTCAATAACCTTTGTTCCGATACAGCAGAGGGCTATTAGCCTTGAGCACCATGGGGAGGGGGCTTTTAAAGAAAAGCCTACATAAGTAGGGTGCTACAAGTCTTGGCATTCCAGGATTTGGCAAAGGGGTAGATGATACAGTAGCTATTGGCTGAACTTTCCGGCACGAACATAACTTTTGAATCTATTGGCTGTCAGGCACAATCCCAGACCTGGGCCCTGCCCTCAGGCAACAAAGCTTTTCTGAAACAAAGCTTTGTAAGGATAACTTCATACCTTCACAATTCACTCTCCCTCATGGGTTAAACCTTTGGTTTCTACTCCTCCCAGTCCTACTGGGACCCCTACCAGTCACCAGTATAACCTGAAGCCATCCAGTAAACTTTCTCTGTCTACTTTTGTATATTTTGTGTTTCCTACATGGGCCCTTTGGATATCCTTTTGTTTCAGTTTTGTTTGTCTCTAGGCACCAGGACAGCTGTTTTGCTGTCTTGTGTGTTATAATTTTGTTTTTTCTTTTCCTGATTTACAAAAACTGTAGACTCTTATTCTAGAATTTTTAAGTCTGACATTGTTTCCTTGGGAAACATTTTCTTTGCCTTATAGTTGAAATGTCCCACCTATATGAATGTGTGACTGCATGAAAATATGTAACCACAGTATGTGTGTGTTTAATGCTTGGACTTGTGTGTGTGTGTGTGTGTGTGTGTGTGTGTGTGTGTGTGTGTGTGTAAAAACTGTACATGGTCAGCCTTTGGGGCTGGATGGCTAGACGAAGGGACATCTCTGAAGCCCTTAGATTTCCCCAACCCCATCCACAATAAAAACCCTTGCTTTGTGCTCTCAGGGTTCCTCCTATTCTACAGCAGTGAAAGATCCAAGATAGCTTGTCAATGAAGAGGCCCTGTGCTGTTGTATCAGATCTGGTCTGTTGGTGGTCTTTTTGGGGATCTAGTGTCTGGGCACAACAGGATTGAACATAAATTGAAAACAAATTTAGACAAGTAGCCTAAGCTCACTGGTACTGTGTTCATTTGAACCCAATCATCAAGGCCAGAAATGATACAACTCCTAATAGTTTGTTCTTAAGTCATGTCCTAATTCTTCTAAGATTTTATTCTCCAGGTATAAGATTGGTGCATGGATCCTATGTCCACATGCTGAAATCATAAATTTAGTCAATATATGCTAATGGTAAGTAATACTTACACTATCCTCTCTGTCTTAACTGTCATTAAATGCTCTAGATCCTCTGCAAAGGGAGGATTATAGAAGAACTTTGAAATTTTGAGCTAGAAAAGCTACTGCAAGTTGAGAGCTCAGAGTGCTATTCTATAGAATCCTGGAAGATAAGAATGTTGAGAGTAGTGTAGACGATGGGGCCTAGCTTGTAAAATTTTAGTGGGAAGCAGAAATTCTACCAGGCCTTTTGTGTGAAAATCTGCAGTGTTAGGTCAGCAGGAGCTGAAGAGGCTGTGATAAACAAGATAACAGAATCACCACAGTTAAACCTTTGCTTTGCTGGGACAATCAATGCTAGTCAGTTTGAGCTGAGAAATTAGACATGATTAAGAAGAGACCAGCACCATTGAGAAGAAATCTCATGGGAAATGTTTCCTTAGAATGAGCACACAGAAGCTGTGTTCTAAAGGTGGCCATGGTTGTACCTTGCACTGGAAACCAAACTTGGTAGTGTAAGTGTCACCCAGGCGGTACTGTTTTTAAAGGTATGAAGAGGTCATGGAAAGCAGCTGCAACTTAGCACAGTGAGAAGTCAGAAGAGGCTATTGATGAAGGTGCAACCAGAATATCAGTGGAAGCCCCAAGACTTAAGGGGTCATGGAGAAAGTTGAGGCTTTGCACCATAAAGAGAGCTCAGGAGACACTATTGGCAAAGATAGCCCTATGAAAGTATAGCCCTGTTGTAGCAGAATACTCCAGCATTTTGGAGATGGAAGTACCACAGGACAGCTGCCAAGAATGGCAGCAGCCACAGAATGGAGCCAGCTGGAATCTAGAAAACAAACTGTTGTTGGTTGTTTTTACACTTTGGGGGGAGCTACCACTCAGCTCCTAAATAAATCGTACACAGAGAGACTTATTCTTAATTATGAATGCCTGGCCTTAGGCTTGGCTTATTTCTTGCCAGGTTTTCTTTACTTAAATGATCCCATCTTCCTTTTTGCCTTTGGGCTTTTACCTTTTCTTTTCCTGTATACTTTTCTTTGTTTCTTACTCCATGACTCCCTGTGTAGCTGGGTGGTTGTCCCCTGAGGTCCTCCTCCTTCTCTGTCTCCTTTTTCCTTTTCTCCTCCAAAATTTTTTCTGTTTGTGCTCTCTGCCTGCCAGCTCCATCTATCCTTTCTCCTGCCTCACTATTAGCCATTCAGCTCTTTATTAGACCACCACGTATTCTAGACAAACAAGTAACACAGCTTCACCGAGTTAAACAAATGCAACATAAACAAAAGCAACATACATCTTTATACCATTAAACAAATGTTCCACAGCATAAAAAAGTAACACACCTTAAAATAATGTTCTTCAACATTTCCTCTTTTCTCTAAATAAAGTAAATGGTTTTAACTTTAATGTGTAGAAACTATATAAAACTAAAATAGTTACCAAGTAAGAATTAATTTACAATATTCAGTCCATTTATATTTAGCCAATTCAGAGAAAACACCCCACTATCCATTCATCTTGGTAACTCCAAAGTTTTATACCTAATTTACTTTCTATCATAACTAAGGAAAACTGCAACTATATCTAGTCTTCAACTTCTTCCAACACCCAGAAGGATGTAGTATCTAACAACAGAGGCATTTGGCTGCCTAGACAGTCACTCAAAGTCCCTTTGCAATTTTGGGGTATTCATCTTCGCCTACAGGCCTAGAGTATCAGTTAAACTTCTCAGTGAAGCAGAACATTTGAAGGATGGTTCTGCCTTGTTTTGGCAAAGTTCAGCAGTCCCTTTTTCTGTGTCCTGCAGAATATCTGACAGACTTGTGTGAAACAGGAATTTTTAAAGACTCCTCTGCTTTGTTTTGGCAAAGTTCAACAGTTCTTTTTCCTGTGTCTTGCAACAAACTACTTTTGTTTCAGAATGTAGAGCCAAAGAAGTGGCATATGCCCTTTGAAGAAGCCCAGAAGATCATGAGTAAATACAAGACATTAGGTATGCCATTATTTACATGATCAAAACTTGATTTTGCTTTGATCTTATTGTGACTGTGCTCTGATTCTGTTTTCTTAAAGTAAGAAAGGATTTAATTTATTTTGATTTTACAGGAGCCCACAGTTGAGAGACAGAATTTAAAAACTTTCTAGGTTTTATTTTTTTATTTTTTTTTTTTTATTTTTTTTTTTACTTTCTAGGTTTTAAAAGAGACTTTGGAACAGTTCTAGCAGCTTTACAGGAGGCTAGAATAGTCCAAGGGACCTCAGGGAAGATACAACCCACTACCTGTTAAACCTCTTTAAGCCTGTCTAACAACCCCAGATTGTATCCCCTCACCTGGACTTCATATCCTGGCCTACTGCTTTGGAATAAGACTTCCTTTGGCTTCACCAGAAGACAAGTAGAACCAAGGATTCCCAGCTAAAACATCACTAATTGCCCATTAACGCTCCTTAAAGTCAGCCCAGCAACTACAGACTGCATTCCTTCCCTGCGCTCCATACTAGGTCTGTTAGCCTGGGCAGCTTTACAGGAGACCAGGCTGGTCCTACCAACCCCAAACAAGATACTTTCCACTGCCCACTAAATACCTTTAAGCCTGTCCAACAACCCCAAACTGTACCTTCATCCCACCTCCCTATAAGGTAGATCTAGGGACTCTAGGTTTACAACTTCAGAAGCAGACTTCAGTTTTACCAAAGCACAAGCTGGATCTAGGGATCCTAGAGGCAAGACCAGATCTAGGGACTTCACTCTCCAAACCCAATCTTTTGGGCTCCATAATCCTGGTCTACAACATTGGAATAAGACTTTGGCTTTGCCAAAGGCCAAGCTGCATCTAGGGACCCCTAGCCTCTAAAACCCTAGAGTGGATACCACACTGGAACTGAAGACATACAAGAAATCAGAATGCTTGGCCTTTTAGACCAGAAAACAAGAAAAAATAAATAAATCAAGGAATAAAACACATATCTAACCAAGACAAATGCAGGTATCAACACTTAGGCCTAAAATCATCCCAAATCCAGATGCCTAAATGCTAGTATAATAAAAATAACAAAAGGGCAATATGGCATCAGTGGAGGCAAGCATTTCTACAACAACAAGACCTGAACAATCCAACATGGCTGAAGCACAAGAACGCAACCTTAAAAATGACTGACAAAGACAGAGGTTCATAAAGAGAACATGAAAAAAAAAAATCCCTTAAAGAAACAGAAGAAAAGTGAAAAAAAAATTAGAAGAAATCAACAAATCCCTAAAAGAAAGCCAAGAAAAAACAAATAGACAAAGAAAAAGAAAGCTATTCAAGGCTTAAAAATGGATATAGAAGAAATAAAAGAAACACAAACCATGAGAATTCTGGAAATAGAAAATCTGGGCAAGAATCAACAACAGAATACAAAAGATGAAAGAGAAACCTCAGGTATTAAAGACACAATAGAGGAAATAGACGCATCAGTCAGAGAAAATGTTATACCTAAAAATTCCTAACACAAAGCATCCAGGAAATCTGGGACAATATGGAAAGACAAAACATAAGAATAATAGGAATAGGAGAAGAAGAATAAATGCAGCTAAAAAAAAAAAAAACCTCAGGGAATGTATTTAACAAAATCATAGAAGAAAAAATTTCCAATCTAAAGAAGGACATGCCTACTAAAATACAAGAAGCTTACAGAACACTAAATAGATTGGATCAGAAAAGAAAATCCATGCACCATGTAATAATCAAAACATTAAACTTAGAAAACAAAAAATAATATTATAAGCTGAAAGGGAAATAGGTCAAGTAACATATAAAGGAAGACCATTAGAATCATACCAGACTTCTCAGTGGAGGCCCTAAAATTCCAGAAGGGCCTAGACTCTAAGAGACCATGGATGCCAGTTCAGACTACTATACCCAACAAAACTGTCAATTACTATAGATGGGAAAAAAAAAACAAGGTATTTTATGACAAAGTCAAATTTCTATTCAAAAATTCAGCTCTGCAGAAGGTACTAGAAGGAAAACTCCAAACCTAGAAAGTTAACTGACCCACAAAACTCAGGCAAAACATAATCACACACAAGCAAAAGCCAAAGGAAAGAAAAACACAAACACACAGACAGACAGACAGACAGACAGACAGACAGACAGACACACACACACATTACCACTGACAACAAAATAACAGGAATTACAATCACTGGTCGTTAACATTCTTCAATATCAATGGATTCAAATTCCCCAGTAAAAAGAAACAAGCTAACAGAATGGATACAAAAAACAAGATCCATCATTTTGTTTCATGCAAAAAACACACCTCAACATCAAAGATAGACATTATCTTAGCTTAAAAAGTAGGAGAAAGATTTTCTAGTCAAATGAACCTAAGAAGTAAGCTAGTGTGGGCTATTCTATTATCTATAGAGATGGAGAAGAGCTTTTCATATTCATCAAAGAAAAATTCACCACAGTGATGTAAATTTTGAACATCTGTACCCTAAATATAAGGGCAGAAGCATTTGTACAAGTAACATTACTAAAGCTTAAATTACATACAGCACTCCACACAATAATAGTGTTGCACTTTAACATCTGACTCTTACCAATGAATAGTTCATTCAGAAACTAAACAGAGAAATAATGGAACTAATAGATGTTATAACTCAAATGCACCTACAGCTATCTACAGATCATTTTATCCAAACACAAAAGAATATACTTTTATTTTAGCAGTGGATGGAACTTTCTCCAAAACTGACCATATGCTCGGCCACAAAACAAGTATCAACAGATACAAAAAAAAATTGAAATAATTCCCTGTATCTTATCAGACAACCACAGATAATGCTGAATTTCAACAACAGAAACAACAGAAAGCCTACAAACTCAAGGAAACTGAACAATGCTCAACTGAATTACCATTAAGTCAAGGAAGAGATAAAGAAGTTAAAGACTTTCTAGAATTCAATGAAAATGAATGTTCAACAAACCCAAATGTGTGGGACACATTAAAAGCCATGCTAAAAGGAAAGTTTGTAACACCAAGTGCCTACATGATGAATTTGGAGAGGTGTCATACCAGTGACTTAAAAGCACACCTGAAAGCTGTAGAACAAAAAGAAGCAGACACACCTAAGAGGAGTAGATGGCAGGAAGTAATCAAACTGAGGGTTGAAATCAATAAAATAGAAACAAAGAGAAGAGTACAAAGGTTCAGTGAAACAAAGAGTTGGTTCAAGAAAGTTAACAAAATAGATAAACCCTTATTCAAACCAACTACAAGGCTGAGAGAGAATATCCAAATCAGCAAAATTAGAAATAAAACAGGGGTCATAACAATAGACTCTGAGGAAATCCAGAGAACAATTAGGTCATACTTCAAAAACCTGTACTCCACGAAATTGAAAAATCTAAAAGAAATGGACAACTTTCTTGATAGATACCATTTACTAAAGTTAAGTCAAGATTGAATAAACAATTTAAAATAGACCAATAACCCAAAGGAAATAGAAGCAATCATTAAAATTCTCCCAATCAGAAAGGTCCAGGGCTAGATGGGTTTAAAGCAGAATTCTAGCAAACTTTTAAAGAAGTGCTAATGTTAATACTCTTCAAATTATCTCACATTATTAAAACAGAAGTAACAATGACAAATTCTTTCCAGAAAGCCACAGTCATGAGGACACTCAAGTTACTTAAAGACTCAACAAAGGAAGAGAATTATAGACCAGCTTCACGCATGAACATTGATGCAATAAATAAAATACTGGCAAACCAAATCCAGGAAGACATCAAAAAGAACATTCACCATGAACAATTAGGATTCATCTCACTGATGCAGAGATGGTTCAACATAAGAAAACCTGTCAATGTAATCCACCATATAAGCAAACTAAAGAAACAAATCACATTATTATCTCATTAGGTACTGAAACAGCCTTTGACAAAATCTAACACCCATTCATATGATAAAAGTCTTAGAGAGGTCATGGATACAAGGGACATACCTAAGTATAGTAAAAGCAATATACAGCAAGCCAATTGTCAACATCAAATTAAAAGGAAAGAAACTCAAAACAATTACACTAAAATCAGAAACAAGAGAAGGTTGTTCACTTTCTGCATATGTATTCAATATAGTACTTGAAGTTCTAGTAAGAGTAATAAGACAACTATAGGAAATCAAAAGGATACAAATTGAAAAGGGAGAAGTCAAGGTATTATTATTCACAGATGATAAGAGAGCATACATAAGAGATCCCCGAAATCTATCAGGGAACCCCTACTGCTGATAAACACTTTTAGTTAAGTGGTTGAATACAAGATTAACTTTAAAAAAAAACATTAGCCCTTCTATAAACAAATGATAAATGGGCTGAGAAAAAAAATGAAAGAATCAACATTTTTTATAATAGCCTCAAATAATATAAAATATTTCTGTGTAACTCTAACCAAGTAGTGAAAGACCCATATGACAAGAATTTCTCATCTTTGAAGAAAGAAATAAGAGAAGACATTAGAAAGATCTCCCATGCTCAAGGATGGGTAGGATTAATAGTGAAAATGGCAATCTCGCCTAAAGCAATCTGCAGATTCAATGCAATCCCATTAAAAATTTCAACACAATTATTTACAAACCTTGAAAAAATAACATTCAACTTTATATGAAGAAACAAAAATAACAGGATAGCAAAAAAATAATTCTGTCCATTAAAAGAACCTCTGGAGGTGTCAACATCCCTGATTTCAAGCTATATTATGAAGCTATAATAATAAAAACTTCATGGTATTATCACAAAAACAGACAGGAGGATCAATGGAATAAAATAAAAGATGTAGACATGAATGCACACATCTATGAATATTGATTTTTGACAATGAAGACAAAATTATACAAAGGAAAAAGAGAATCTTCAACAAGTGGTGCTGATCCAACTGGATGTTGGCATGTAGAAGAAAAAAAATCCACATCTATCACCCTGCACAAAACTCAAGTCCAAGTGGATCAAAGACCTCAATATAAATTCAGATACACTAAACCTGATAAAAGAGAAATTGAGAAATAATCTTGAAAGTATTGACATAGGAGACAATTTCCTGAACAGAACACCAATAGCATGTGCATTACAACTGACAGTTAAAAATAGGACCGCATATAATTAAAAATTTCTGTAAAGCAAAGAGACACAACCATCAATAGGACAAAACAGTAGCCTACAGAATGGGGAAAACAATCTTCCACAACCCCACATCCAATAGAGGGCTGATCTTCAAAAGACATAAAGAACTCAAGAAACTAGATATCCACAAACCAAATAATCCAATTTTAAAATGGGGTAAAATCTAAACAGAGAATTCTCAACAGAAGAATCCCAAATGGCTGAGAAACACTTAAGCAGCTGTTCAATAACCTTAGCCACCAGGAAAATGCAAATCAAAATGACTCTGAATCTTACATCTGTCAGAATGGCTAAGATCAAAAACACAAGTGACAGCTCATGCTGGAGAGGATGTGGAGCAAAGGAAACACTCCTCCATTGTGGGTGGGAGTGCAAACTTACACAACCACTTAGGAAGTTGGTGTGGCTGTCTCTCAGATAATGAGAATCAACCTATAATAAGACCAATCAATACTACCCTTCCATGGCTTCTGCATCAGCTCCTGCCTCCAGGTTTCTGTCCTGCTTGAATTCCTGGCCTAACTTCCTTCAGTGATGGACTATGGTTTAGATATGTAAGTCAGAGAAACCCTTTGCTTACTTTAGGTTTTGGTGTTTCATCATAGTGAAGAAACCTTAATTAGGACAATTATCCTCTGATGTTAGAAATCAGGAAACTTGATGCAATGTAGATTTCTGGGGTCCAGATAATATTCTGATTCTTAAGTTGAGGCTGGTGGCATGATTATTTGCAGATTGTCAAAACTGTCAGGCGTAGTTGCGTACCTTCCTAAATATGCTTTCTGAAGTACTTATGTCTGTGTGCTTGCATGCACACACAGACACATAATACACGCTTCAGCCTCTGCTGCCCAAAGAAATAATTAGGCTCCTTTTAGCAGCTCCTGAGAAATCTAAGCTCCCCACAGGAATGCCTATTAAAGTTTCAAGACTTTAAAAAGATGCAAACTTACAGCACTCTTAGTTCAGCAGTTAAATCTGTGTCTAGTACTGGAGGGAGCTTTCTGTGCCTCTCAAGACTGCTGATCTAGGATGGCTAACAATCTTAGCAGACTGCCTACCTGATGTTACAGGATAGTTTGTCTTTTAAAACATGGGAACAAGATCTTTTTGCCCAGAACAATGGGACACAACTAGAAATCAGACTCAAGTCTTCACATGGACTGAGTTCATGCTCTACTACTGAGCCACACACACACACACACACACACACACACACACACACACCCCACATGTCCTTTTCACACTTTTAAAATTAAAGTTATACCAACTGGGACGACAAGGCTCCCCTGGAAAAACATAGAATATCTAATGACAACCAAGCATCAGGCTTGGAAAACCTCCTCTCAAATTCTTGGTAAAGAGAATCTGACTCTCCAGATAGTATTCAGTATTGCTGTTGGTATTGGTACCCTCCAGAAAAAGAAGGTAAGACCATATTGCTTATGACATCACACACCAGGCACACGGGGCTTGTAGGAATCTATCTGAATCTAACCTTAAAGCCTCCTCCCTGAGGACCAGCCTTCATAGTTTCACAAGGAGCCATGCAAACTGCCAATGGAGAAAAGCAATCAATAGTCCTATCTGTGTACAATGCCAATGAATCAATAATGTCAGCATGGTAAGATATTCCTGAAGCTGTAATGGTGGGACTTATCTCCTTGGGGCTACCAACAGTCACCTAACACAACTTATGACCCAATTAATAGGAGGGAATTCATGCTTGACACTATAAAGTTAGCCAAGTACCTGCTGGCTGCTGAGGTCATGGACCCTGGAGAAGAAGCTACTCTTAAACCAGTATAATCTGTAACTGAATTATAAATATTATTTTTATATTCATTGGCAAGTGTAGCTCACTCAAATCTCTCATCAAAGAAGCTTCTTTTTGCAGCAGACAGATCAATATAGAAATCCACAACCTGTCAAAATGCAGAGATCAGCTGAGCATAAGGTGCCCATTCCCAATTAATACATTTACAACACAACTCCTTATGGCTCAGGAAACTTCAAAAAAGGAATAAATAAAAATAAAAAATAAAAAAAAAAAAGATTGTAAAACCCAGAGAACCAAGATGTCAGCTGTGATACAGAATCTTCTAAAAATAACATAGAGAAAGGGAGAAGTGGGCCTGGGAGGGGTGGGGATGCATATAACTGAGATATATTGTATAAAATTTTTAGAATATATATATATATATATATGTCTACCTGTAAGTGGAAACTGAGCTCCTGTGGTTACACAGCAGCAGAAAGAGAAAGGCAGGGACTTCTCCTTTTTTCTCACCCTTGATCTCCAATATTGAAAGCATCTCGGTTGGTGTGGCTGCTAAATTAAGAATCCAATTCTTATCTAAGGTCAGGAGGATACTTTGGCCATATCGACAGTCTAGCTCTACAGAGCTTTCTCCATGACGTTTGTTCATTCTTAGAATTATGTTTCCTGCTGTGTGTATTTTCTCATGACATGTTGTCTGCCTCACAATGTTTGTCAAGTTTGTTGATCATTTCAAATGCTATCTGGTACTGTTTTCCATGCCTTTTGTTAGGAACAATTAAATTATTGGTATGCTACCTTAGAAGAACTACTAAATTGTATATATATTAAGCTGAGTAAAATGAGTCACACACAAGAAATGATACACACACACACACACACACACACACACACACACACTCCTCAAAGTAATATGCTAATACTTTCATTGTCAAATGGCTTGAGTGAAAATGTTCTATTTATACTAAAGTTTATATATATACATATATATATATGCAGTGTGAAGTGCCCTACAAGAAAGAAAATTTTTAAAAAGGCAAAAGAAACAGGAAACAATATTCCTACAAAAAAGAGAATTCTAACAATTATAGAGTAATTGAAAATAATGATAAATGTAAAAAGGATTGATAGTTTTACCATTCATGAAAAAAGAGCAAATTAAAATATTATGATTCATTTGTTGTCCTATTTTAATATGATGTATCATTAATTCTTTGAAATTTTATATGTATCATATTTTGATCATAGTTACTTCCCATCATTTTTTGATCAAGCAACCTTCTAGTTTATTTACCCAAAAAAATCAGAATCAGGATCTCAAAGTCATAGCTACACCCCTCTATCCTCACTGCTGTGTTGTTTACAATGTCCAAGATGTGGAAAAAATTATGTCTACCAAAAGATCAATGCTCAAAGAAAACATGATATATGCAAATAGAAGGATAAATTCTTCAACATGTTAAAGGATGAAGGAAATAACTGAATTTGTTACAACCTAGATGGCCCTTCAAGACATTAAGCTGAGTGAAAGATAATTGACATGATACTCTGATATGTGGCTATCTAAAGTAGCTTAACTGGGCTAGGGTGTAGTTTAGGGGAGTACCACTGGCCTAGTATGTGCAAAGTTCTGTGTTCAGTTCTTAGCACTATGCTGTGTGTGTGTGTGTGTGTGTGTGTGTGTGTGTGTGTGTGTGTGTGTGTGTAGGTAGGTAGGTAGATAGATGATAGATAGATAGACAGATATAAAGACATTACACAATAACTGATCATAAAGAAATAGGTGCCAGTTGGATAGATGTGAGTGCTGTGATTTAATGAATTAATATTATACATGGGGAAAAGTTCCAGAGATCTGCTGTACAATAGAGTCTCCATTGTTAAAATGCAAATATTGTACACTTAAAGTTTTGCTGATGGTAGATCTTATAATAAATATTCTTGGTCCCCAAAAGAAAAATCAAAGGGACACAGGAAACTTTTCAAAATGATAAATGCTATGTTTATTGTGGTGATTATATCACAGTTGTATATATATGTGTCCAAGCTCATCGGATTCTAGGCCTTACACATGTATAATTATTTGCATATAGATTATACACATCTAAATAAAGCTACAAAAGTCTTAAGCAATGAACAGATGGAAGAAAAACCTCCAGAGATAATGGTTTCTCAAAAGTCAAGAGAAAATGTTCTCATGAATGATAGGCATTAGTTCAAATGAATATTTTTTAATCTTCAAAATATTAAAGACATGGAATATTACCCAAACAGGCAATTTCATACATTGTTGGTGAGAATAGGACCAGAACATTCCATTTAGTAAATGGCAAATTTTTCATCTTTAAAATGTCCATTTTTCTCCACAAATTCATTTATAAGCTTTGATGCTGTGTCTCCTACAGAGTGTGAAAAGTGTGAAAAGTCACAGATAAAAGGATATTCCTTGCAGGTTTGCTCATACAGAAAAATGGAGAAGAATGTAAACATGAATCAACTGGAAATTTAAGAATAAATAATAGTACTGCCATATCAACTTGTTCAATGTGAAAATAAGGTAGGAAAAGAAAATGCATAGTGTAATGTAATTCTCAAGACAAACAAACATTTGTCTGGGCTTAAACAGTAGAACAACCATGCAGAAAACCTTTATTTGGGAGGACTGTGGTGACAGAGAATGCCACTTTCTGCTCTAACATATTTTTGTTCAGTCTGAATTTCTACAGTATGTTTTGAAAGCTGTTGGAATAGAGAAAGACAATAAAGGTTTTTTAAATAATTTAGAATATGCTCCAAATGCTAGCAATGTTATGCCTGATTGCTGGGATTTGAATAATGTTAAATATTTCTTTTTTTGTGCCTTTTGTACTTTAAAAATTATCTACCATGAATATCTTCTCCTTTTCAAGTCAAAAAAGTAGGTAATTTTTAAAATAAGTATATGCAATTTGAAATGCAGCATATGGGCAAAAATCTCGTAAAAAAAAAAATCGTGCACAGCATAAAGCTTCAAACGATTTACACCTAAAAGCTAATGGTAATTAAATGGGTGGAAGGATTAGAGGAGAATTTTCCTTCCCTTCCTCATTTGCAATCAACAGCTGAGTGATTTGAAGATCAATGGTTGGAATGACAGTAGATTCGTCATTATTATAATTGATGTGCTCATTAGTACCTAAGCTCTCTCCCCTGGTTTCTTTCAGACTTGCTATTTCTATGCAACAATGTTAATTATGGTGATAAAATACTGGAGTGAATGGCTAGAAGCAGAGCCAATGGTACCATGGAGACAGACCCGCAGAATAGGAAAGGCTGGAGTCCATTGTGTCCTACCTCCTGCCTTAAGACAAGTAGATTCCTGAGCTACAGGGAATTGTTAGTGCCTTTGCTGAAGATGTCCCAGAAAACATTCAACCACTCCCTACAAATAAATTACCCCACAATTCATCAAGTAGTCTTCTACATGACATTTCTCTTTTTTTATAAACAAAATCATGGGCAGATATTGTGAACCAGTATTTTTTACATCAAAACCCTTAACACTGAAGTTTGTTTTTGGAAGGAAGTGGATAAAGGGTGAGAAGCATGAGCAGGCTGAAGTTCCCAACCTATGAAGTACTTTGTCTTTCAGCATCTCTGGATCTTAAAATGACTGCTGCTGCCACCATGCTGGTGCCCACCACCAGCTTTTGTAAGTAACCCAAACATAAATTAAAATCATTTATTTTTATATCTCCTCACAGAACAGATTTTTTAAAATTCTCCATTCTAAGCCATAGCTTGGTCATATAAACATGATTAAAGTCTGAAAAGACACAGCAAGAGCTGAAGTGTGCTTAAATCTAAAAGGCTGTACTGCCTGCTTGTGCTTAATTTTTTTTTCTAGGTCCTTCAGAAGAAGAGATACAATTTTTGGCCATGCTATTGATGTTTTGTTGTATATGTAGAAGTCTCCTTCATTTGAGGAACATTTTTTTTTTCCTAATGGATATTAGAGTGTTGCTCTTTAGTTAAGATGTTCTGTCTTCTACCACAAGAATGATAATTGTATGCTGATTTCACATTCTCTGTTCACATCATCTGCTATTTCTCTAACTAGAATTATCCCCTTCTTCTGCCTTGTTGAAAAATGGTTCCAATTTGTCTGTATGTTGCTTGTATGTTTTCTTTTTCCTCACAGGATCAGTTCTCATCCTCAGCTGTTACTAAAATGTTAGTTCTATCACCACATCCTTCCATATCCACTTCACCACACTCTGTCTTTTTATTTAGAACTTTCTTGTTGTACGTATACCTTGTATTAAGTACCAGAAAGTAATGATTTACACACTTTGTTGACAAACCCCAAATCATATCCTAGTGATTTGTCCTTGATTCTGAAGTGTGGCATCCAGATATTACTTCTTATTTGTCTTTGCGGGGCGGGGGGGAAGCTGGTATAGAAAGTAAAATCAGAACATATCTTAAGCACAGGTTACTGTCTTTACAAATAATCCATGGTCACATTCCATCCTCCAGGATCATCCTCCAGTATTTCCCATAAATATGTGTCAGAGGAAAACTTTGTGAATTATGAATAAGAATAATGATGAAGAAAAAAGACATCTGTGGTCAAATCTATTTCAGAAACAAGATCATGGAAGCAGTGTATTTATTGTGTTAATATTCAGATGTTTAGATACTTTGAGTTCACTGTAGGTTTCTATGAACTGGTTGGACCTAACAGGCAGTAATTTCCAGACTTCACTGTCAGGGATAAACATTTTAATGGACTTACTGGCCAAACATTTCCTGGAAGACACTTTGAGAAACAGTGTTCTAATTTTTGTACAATTCTTGTTCTCATTCATTCAAGCTTCCCTCTGCCCACACAAATAAAATGAGAGGCTTAACATGGCAAACTAGTTACAGTATGCCAACTCCCTAGGATTGTGCAGAAAAGCCTTGGAGGATACAGGGATGAGCATAAGCCAGGACCAGGTGTGTGTGCTAGACACCTAGGCACCAGTGCTGTCTATTATCCATTGCAAAGAATGAGGCTCAAAGGGAAAGATGCATTTGATAATAGCAAAATGTTCAGATGTAAGGGAGGCTCCAAGTCCTTCTTCATTCCATGCACATACAGCAGAGCAATCTAGAAGAAATAGTTACAATATCTGAGAAATATCTGAGCAAGTTCTATCATGTCACAGTTGCCTTGGTCTGACATAGTTCCTAGTTTCTTGTAACATTCAGAGAATGAGACAAGGAAGGGCTAAGGGGCTCATCGATTTCAATGCATTTAGAATCAGGGAAAGGTAAGCCTGAGTGGTAAGGCAGCCGCAGACAAACTGCCCAGAGGAGTTACAACAAGTCTGAAACCCAGCTCCCCTGTGTTCCCCAGGATAGATGCTGATACCTAATAAATGACTCAAAAAAAAAAAAAAAAGATTGAAGAATGTTTCCATTTAGGGCTAGATAAAGAGATGGCTCAGCAGTTATGATCATTGGCTGCTTATCCAGGGTACCTGGGTTTTATTCCCAGCACCCAATTGGCAATATAAAACTGTTGCTAACTCCAGTGCTCTTTTCTGGTTCCACCAGCAATGCACACATGGTAGAGGGACATAGAAGCAAGCAAAACATAAAATAACAATACACAAATGTTAAAAAAAAAAAGACCATCTTTGTCCATTTTCTGTTGCCCATAATACAATAGCATAGAAGAGGTGAGATGTAAAGAAGGAAGGTTGGCTTTGGCACAAGTCCTTAGTGAGTTCAAGCCTTCCTGTGACACCACCCTGAGGCAGCACGGGGTATTGCAGAACAAAAAGCAGAGACAGTACCCATAAGAGACATACTCTTAAGAAGATCCATGAGCCTGTTGACTTAATTTCTTAAGGGATTATCCGATTTTGAGGGCTGAGTCCTAGTCACCACATAAAGATCACTGGCCATAAAATCTCTGGATGGGACATTAATTGTCAAAATAATTTCTGTAGAGAACAAAGCAGGTATAAATAACAGTAAAGACCAAATTCTTAAGTAAGAACACTTGATTATAAATAAGTTATCATTCTAAAATAATTGCAAAATTGAAAGCATTTTAGCCTCACAATTTGGTCAGATAAAAAGGCATGAATTTATTCATTCATTAAAAAGTATTTACTAAGCATCAGTTATATAGCAGGCATCCTATCTGGGGCTTGGAGTTTAGTGAACAATTTTGGTATCATCCCATCATCTTGATGGAGAAGACAGATGCTATCAAAATGGTCATATAAGCAAATATTACTGGGTTGATTCTAACAAAGCATGTAAGAACTAGACACTTATAGAGACAAAGAACACTGATATGTAATAATTAAATGGAACTAATAGTAAACCATAATCTAAACAGTTAAAAGATCTTAAAAGCAAAATTATTTTTGTGGCCATCATTGTTTGTTTTCTATTGCTGTGATAAAATGCTGCTCAAAAACAACTCGAGGCAGAAACAGTTTATTTGGCTCACAGTTTACAGTCTATCATCAAAGGAAGCGAAGGCAGGAACTGATACAGAGACTATGGAGGGATGCTGCTTCCAAACTTGCTCCCCATGGCTTGCTCAGCCTGCTTTCTTATACAGCTCAGGACCCCAGCCCAGGGATGGTACAGCCTACAATTGACTGACCTCTCCTATATTAATTAACAATTAAGAAAGTGTCCCACAGACATGCCCAGAAGCTAATCTAAGGGAAGCAATTCCTCAGTTGAAATTTCTTCTTCCTAAGTATGTCTAGGATTGTGTTAAATTGACAAAAACTATGGCAGTCGGGGCTGGAGAGATGGCTCAGCGGTTAAGAGCATGTCTGCTCTTCCAGAGGACCTGGGTTCAATTCCCAGCACCCACATGGCAGCTAACAACTGTCTGTAGTTCCAGTTCCAGGCAAACACCAAGGCAAATAAATAAATAAATAAATAAAGTTTAAAATAAAAAGAATTAGTTAACTTTAAAAAAAAAAAAAACTATGACAGTCACCTAGGAATGCCACTGGTCTGAGAAGTGGCATTAGAAATGATAATTACCAACACTTGTTATACTTTGAAAAGGTCTCTGGGGTATATGTAGCCTATAAGAATGATTTTGAACTAATTTCCTATTTGGAAAAGCCAAGTGAATCTCTCACCAGCTTTAATCAGGCAGCTATTATTGTAAAAACAAACAGATATACAGGGAAACTTCAGTTGAATTTCACCTCTGAGATACTAGGTGGAGATGTGAAGGATCTCTTTGCCCCATAGTTTGTTTAATATTTATAGGAGACTTCTTATTAGATCATAGAAGATAACTCAGAACAAGTGAGAGAGTAAAACCCATAATGTTAATTTCCAAAGATTTAAGGAAAGACCTGATATGACTTTCTATATGCTGTGAATATGCTTTATTATTGGCTAATAAAGGAACTGTTGCGGCCTATAGCAAGGCATCTTAGAAGCTGGTGGGAAATCTAAGCAATGATAAAGGGGAAGGAGGGCACAGTCAGAGGGAGATGCTGCTGAGAGAGCAAGATATAAAAATATAGTTAAGCCATGAGCCACATAGCAAAACATAGATTAGTAGAAATGGGTTAAGATTTGAGAGCTAGCTAACAATAAGTCTGAGCCATAGGCTGAACAGTTTGCATCTGAGTCATCATTTGGAACTGAGCTGAGGGTTCAAACCTGGGGATTAGGCCAGGCAGAAACATCAGACTACAAAGACCACCAACCCAAATCATCAGGGCCCAATTAATTAAATGAAGTGATTAATTAAAGCTGCCTTTTAACTCACGTACATGGGCTGCCTCCCTGTAAGGTATATGAGGACAACAAGGTTTTTGTTTTTGGTTTTTTTTTTTCTTTTTCTATATATAGCTCAGTGATGGGGGTTTCTAAATAGGGGGCCCTGGCAGACAAAATAGGTTAGGGTAACAGGAGTAGAATATGGGCATAGTAGGTTAGTCATAACGACCTCCTGAAACAAAAACATGATTGCAAAGTTGTCATAAGGTAGACCTAACAACAGGTTGTCATAACAACCTTTTGAAACAAAAGTAAGATTGCAAGATGGTTATAACTTCTTGAAACAAAGGCATGGGTGCTGCTTCTTGGAAGAGGCAGTACAGAACCATTTGTAGTTAAGGTTACAAGTGGGGCACAGTCCAATTCTTGGGAAACAGAGGTTTAATCATAAACAGGAATGAACCTAGTTTGTCTTTACTACCAGATGGCTTTTAATCCTAAAATGGAGGTAGGCTGGTTCATCAGTGCCAAGCTGAGGGAAGGCCTTACTCTGCCATTTCTGTGTACTTATAGAAAGGCTAGCTTGGACTTCCTGAATCCAGCACATAGTTCTGGCTTGTCACCCACCCTGCCCTCAATACCACAGGCTGTGTGTACCATTAACATTGGTATTCCTCACCCTATGTGATCTGAGGAGACTCATAACTATTTTCCTTGAAGCTGGTGTGTGTTCTTCCTAGAGACCACAAAGCCCCCACCACATGGAGTCTGAGTTCTTTCTTTTAAAACCTTCCACTTGCAAATTAAAGAGGATCACAAGCTTTAAGTCCGACACATCAGTAAGAGCACAAGTAGTGCCTTCCCCCCTGTCTTCTGCTTTATAAATGATCTTTTTATTTTCTTACTAATTCATTGTTGCATCCTAATTCACCTGGATATGAGTTGCATCATGGGCAAGCTGAGGAGCAGGGCAGGAGGTGATGACTGAGGTTCATTTTAGCTCAAGCCTCTCAGGAGTCCATTCTCATAATAGATGCACCGCCGAGAGAGGAAATAGCAGAAACTGGGACTTCACTGACTTTGGTCTGTAGGGGTGAATTCCAGGAGGCTCCCCAGCATCAACCTTGACCTATGCAAAAATATGAAGAAATAAATGATTAGAAAAGGGCTGGCATTGCATGTGTGTATGCCTGCCAACAATTCGCACACAGTTGGGGGGCGCTCTGCTGGAAACCAGCATTTCATTTGCAGCTTCATTTGCAGTAGAAAAGTTGCTATGTGTAATAATGTCAGCCACTGACAGTTGGGAATCAGTGGCTCCTGGAGTGAAGTACCACCCAATAAGCAATTTTCACTTTGCAAGTCAGAATGACCCTGGGAGCTAGGTGCTGGAGGGGAAAGGAAGTGTGGGTGTCTGTCGAGGCAGGTTTGGGCAGGGTGTCCACAGGGCTTCTGATGACTGTTTCTGGCCTGCAGTTCTTGCCACTTGCAAGCTCTTCACACCACAAACACATCGCTTTTGTGGTTTGAGGAACTCTCAGGAGCCTACTCACCATCTTTCCTAGAGGAAGAGAGAGGAGGGAGGATGGCAGGCAATGAAAAACAGCAAGTGGAGGAGACAGCTGTGTAAAGCAACAGCTAGAACCTCACGTGACCCCAGGAGTGCTGGTGTCTGTCTCAGATCTGCAGCAAGCCAGACAGCGATCACAGCTGTCAGGGCTATCTGGATACAGATGGTGCAGGTGGATGAGGGTAGACAAGGAAGTCTTGGTAGACTTCCTTATGTTTCTCTAAACTCGGAAAACGTGGAAAGAGGAAAGGGGAAAGAAGAAGATGCATGTGAGTGAGCATTCGATCGAGAGGAGGCCCAGGAAGGTTGGTAAGGCAGGCTGCAAAAACAAAGAAAACAGCCACACAGCTCCGAGGAAGGTATTTCTCCCAGAGCGCTAAGTTCTCTAAAGTAATCATGATTACCATCATTATCATAAACAACTGAAGTCCTAATTAACTCTGTAAAGGGCAGCATCCTGCGGATGACTCAGAAATGCCCTTCCTCCTACCCACTTTCTGTTCCGGAACCCAGGAGGATCCCTTCCCTGTGGGTGCACAGCTTCTTCTCTTCACAGAGACCCCTGCTTTGGGGATCTTAGGGAAGAAAGGAGAAGTGCTCAATTACCCTACTGGGAGGCTCAGTGTGGAAAGATCCAGATGATCTGAGGCCAGGTTCTGAGCATCACACACTCCTGCTCTGAGGCCTAAGCACTCTACAGTCTTAGGGGTCGCAATTGTGAGCGAGCTACCTGAGACTGGAGGGCTATGTATGGACTTGTCACGGAAGACTTTCTGGCTTCTCTGCCCTTTGAAATCACTCTCCACCGGCTCAGCTGTACTCGCCAGACAGCTGTTAGCTCACTTGAACCCCCAAGAATCTGCTGATGGTTGGTGCTTTGTTTTTAGCATCAATTTGGCCTTCTTTCCTCTCCAGCTCTGATGCAGAGCTTGGTGGGTCTGAGTTTCAGACCTTTAGCAGTTTTGTGTGTTGTTCTCAGGATGCCCAGAATCCCCTGCACTCATACAGCCCAGAAAATGTCTGGCGATCCTCTCTCATGAGGGCCCTTCTGCTTTATTTAGAGTATATGCTACAGATTCTAGAATGTTTTCTGGGACTGTGAGACCCACTGAAGGACAATTGCTGTGATGAGGTCAGATTCCAACGTTTGCAAGGAACTGTCAAGTGGATCCAAGGCATGTCATCTTCCACAAAGGCCTGCTAGTCATTTGAAATTGCTTGTTTAAATAAATAAACAAACAGATAAACATATTGTAAGAAAATCCAAATTTAGAATAAACTAATCCTAGTGATTTAGATGACTGTGCTCCTATCAGCATGTGGCATCGTGATGCCCACTGAAAAGCAAGGTAGATGTAAAGGACAATGAGAAAGGAAAAACCATCTCAGAAGCCCAGATGAGAAACCAGGCAGCTGACTCTTTGAAGAACTGTCCACTGGGGGGATTTTAAAAGTGGTTCTCCCGTTACAGACAGCATAAGAATGCCCCCAAAGCAAGTCTATAAACCCAGAAGGAACTAACAGTGAATTCACCAATTAGTACTCTGAGAAGGCTAGCAATGTCCTTAGCTAGACATTGAGAGCAGTTGCATTTGTAGAGCACCTACAAATTTTGGTTTCTGGGTTTTTGTTTTGTTTTCATTCTGTAAAATTGCTCCACAGCTTTTTAAAATATACATATATATGTATATATATATATTAAATTTTGCTACCATACATTGTTTTCATGGAGTAAGCATTTGGCTTCTTGGTTTTACATTTTCTTTTCTTTTCTTTTCTTTCTTTTTTTTTTTTTTTAAAAAGAAAACACTTTTTATTTATTTATTTGCCTTGGTGTTTGCCTGGAACTGGAACTACAGACAGTTGTTAGCTGCCATGTGGGTGCTGAGAATCAAACCCGGGTCCTCTGGAAGAGCAGACAGTGCTCTTAACCGCTGAGCCATCTCTCCAGAGATTTAATGTGTGTTAGGGTTTTACTTGCATTTAAGTACATCACATGTGTGCTGGGTGTCCATGGGAGTCAGACTAGTACATCAGATCCCCAGATCTAGAGTTATGGTTGATTCTGGGACACCATGTGGGTGCTGGGAACTGAACCTGGGTCCTCTGCAAGAGCAGCCAGCACTCTTAACTGTTGAGCCATCTCTCCCTACCCAGTCCATGCTCAACTTTCCTTTCTTGGGAGAATGCATAATAAACTGGCTTCTATGTTGAAATTGGAGCACTGGCAACCAGGAGCTATTAAGCAGGTATGGAGTAGGACCCACACACTGGGTAGTGTGCTTCAGCATTAAAAATACCAGCAATGTCTGCTGAAAGTATTGATTCCCAGGACCCGGAAAGATCTTACCTTTCATAAAGGCCCAGGAACCAGAATTAAGAATCAGATCTTGAATAGGAATCACTGATAATGATTTTCTAAAGCTAGATGAAAAATTTCCCACCCCAAATCCTCTTCTATTGGTCTTCTTTGTGGCCATCAGGAAACAGTGACCCCACTCCAATCTGGATACAGACCTGGATGTTTCCAACAATGGAGTATTATGGAAGTGAGATTCTGTGGTTTCTGATGCTCATATGAGCAATGCCTTTTCTACTTTCTTCCTGCTTGGAGTCTGGAGCTTCTATGAATCTACCAAAGATAAGACCAAGGACCAAGTGAGCACTCTTTGAATTTCTTAGTGTTGATCAAAAATAGGAGAAACAGGAGATAAACTCACAAGCTTCTCAACCATGAAGGAGTAAGTAGATTATAGATATAGAACAAAATAAATGGGTTAATAAAGGAGAAGAATGTTTGCTGTTTTACTGAAAATGGGCAGAGAATTCTGTTCCCTTCTCCAAAAACTCTCCTTTCTCAGTTTTTTCTAGCTATGGCAACCAACGGTCATGGTGATGGTAGGGATTGTTATTTAGAATGAAGATAAAACTATAATGAAGTTAAAGGTTGCTTGGAGGTCACTCTGGCAGATATCTTAGAGCCAAATAGCTCTAATACAGCTTTGGAGGAACGTCTGGCCTCAGGCAGCCTGTTCTCCAAGTTGAACAAGGCATGGTAGGAGTTTATCTAAGCCACATAGGCAGTATGTAGAAAGAGAGCCAGAGAGGTCACTCTAGTGTTCTAGTGGTTACTCTCCCTCTTCAAGTCATTCTAGATCTTTGAGTGAAGGGACCCCTATGATTCTATCCAAAAGGACAAACCTCCCCAAACACTCTAAAGATTAAGAAATATACTGACACTTAGGTTGTAATGACATTGATGTTAACTGTAATCATTTATTTTCTCCATTAATTCAGTAAAATATTTTGTGATGATCTACTATTGCCATATTGCCGTAAAGATTTAAAGATATAGAAAATGCCAAGAAGTCTTTGAGTGGCATAGATTGTATATTCTAAGGGTGGCAGGGCAAAGTATGTCCGGAGTGAGTGGTAGAGAAGTGTATCAAATATTATATTGTATTATATTTTATTAGTAGCATAACAAAATTAAATACCATGAAGACAAGAAAACAAGGTGTTGTTACAGGAAGGCACTGCTGTAGATTAAGTGGCCAATGAAGGCTTTTATGGGAATTGCTTGGGTGGAGCCCAATGTTTACTCTGCTGGGACTTTCCTAAAAAGTAGCTGTGCTGCTTTTTAGGATAGAAATGTTGTTATCTTTTACTCCTGAAGACTTGCTGGCTACACTCATGTAAGTCAGAATAGTACATTGGATCCCTGGAACTAGAGTTACAGATGGTTCTGTGCCACACATCATTAGTTTGTCTAGGTTGGAGGAGGTATCTCTCTGATCTCTGCCTTCCTCACTTGGCACTCTTCCTGTATGGGCATGTAGATCTCAGATTCTCTTTTTTATGTAGGACCTCATGTAGCTTGAATATCTCAATCATGATTGTATATTGAAACTAACCTACTTCTGGTTTGTGGGATTAGGACTCTAGCATGTCAAGAAATTTAATTCTTAGCTTTGGAAGATAAACATCCAATAATATATTGGACTATGAACATAGAATAATTAAAAATTAAAGCAGTTAGGTGTTCAAGAACAGACCAGTGGTTCATGATTGGCAGGTTGAAGTATCAGCTCCATTACTACCATGCTTGTACTCAGCAGCTGGAGGAGCCCAGCTGTCCTATGCAATCAGGCCAGCCTTCATCTCTCACTCCTAGCTCATTCTCCTCTGCTTCTACACTGGCACAACTCTAGCCAGTAGTTTATTTCCTTGTACATTATTACAATTGTTTTCCTAATTGACTTAGACTATAATCTTTCATTTGCAGCAATCCTGGGAACTACTTGTAGAGAGCTGAGTCATTGTGACTGTGCCTTCTGCCCCTCGTGGGAAAGTGCCTTCTACCCCTCATGGGAAAGTGCTCTCTTAAACATAAACTATTCCTCTCTTTGCCATAAGCAAACTCCCTATTTGGCTTGGCCTTGAGTTGTGGCTTGCTATCTCGAATGTGGACCTATGAGCAGTGCCTACGTGGTATATTTTG